>PVKZ01002512.1:0-217377 GCA_004027375.1 Macroglossus sobrinus
GTTACCAGGTATTAGTATGAGGAATAGAAACCCAAGCAACCCAGTATTCTCATCAAGCTCAGGAGACAGAGTTTGGAGTTGGAGCAGGCCTAGGCATCTATAAATTGTGAGTCCCAGAGAGGAATGAGCTGCATGCAGAGAGTGAGTGAGCTCTGTAGATCTGTGGCGGGATCTCTTCAGGTCTTTGTCCTGATCTCTGGCTGTGTGTGCACCAGAGGAAAAGGACCTGATACTATCAGAAAAACAGACAGAAGGGAATAAGCAGAACAATTTCAGCATTTCAAATAGTGTGGGGAAGTGTTTGATTTTCCATCAGCCAGAGGGGAAAGATTATATAATACAAAGGATATCAGGCAGAAGCCTCCGAAGGGTATCATCTTACTAATGAGGCTAAATTATCCCTACAGTAAGGGCTGCCCTAGACCTGCCCTAACAAAGTTTAAAAGCAGGCCTCAAAAGGTTCAGACCATTTCCAAGCAACTTATCTATGCTACAGAGAGAAATTAAATACTCTTAAATGAAACAAAATCTAGCAACCAATAATAAAAAAATTCACACAGTTCAACAGTCAATCAAAAATCAGATATGAAAAAAATAGAAAAATGGAACCCATAACAAGGAGAAAATAAATCCATAGAAAATTCCCCAAAGTACAACAGATGATGGAACAGAAGAAAAGCACATTTTTTTAAACTGCGTTGTCAATTTGGGGTTTGTTTGTTTCTTCATTTTGGTTGAGGGTCGGGGGAGAGAAGAGATGTTGTAGTCTGATAATCTAGTTGGAGATATCTTGTGTTTTAAAGCAAATGTCCTACCAAAAGCAATTTAAATATCAACAAAATCATTTCAGGTTAAAATATTTTTTAAAAACCTGCATTTGCATCTTAAAATTTCACATGAAATCTCAAGCCAAACCATCTTAAAACAAGAACAAATTTGGAAAAGCACACTTCCTGATTTCATTATAATAATTAAGACCGCATAGTACTGGCATAAAGGCAGACATATAGACCAATGGAATAGAATAGAGAGCCCAGAAATAATAACCCACACAAAGACACAGTAAAATAATTTTTAACAAATGTGCCAAGATTGTTTAATGAGAAAAGGACAGTCTGTTCAACAAATGGTATTGTGAAAACTAGATATCTACATGCAAAAAAATAAAGTTGGAGTTTTACTTTATACCATTTATAAAAATTAACTCAAAATGGATCAGATTTAAACATAAGAGCTAAAACTATAAAATACTTCAAATAAAATATAGGAGGAAGTCTTATGCCATTGGATTTGGAAAAGGTATACTTTAGTTTCTCTTCAGATTGTATAAATCTTTCACTTTTTACAATTTATTTCTTTCTGGATAGGACTGTCTATCCTGTTCCTAACCATCTTACATTGTAGAAGTATATAACCTGCTGTCTGATTTCACAGTTTCACAGCTGAAGAGGAATTTTCCCTCAGGATGAATCATATACCTCAAGTCTCACTTATACCGGATTTAAGTGATATTTAGATTTTGAACTTGGAGTTGCTATAAAAATAGGTTAAGACCTTTGGGACTATTGCGATGGATCTGTTGCAAATATATTTTGCATGTAAGAAGAACATAAATTTGGGGAACCAGAGGACAGAATATTATGGGCTGAATTTTCATTCCCTCCCAAAATTCATATATTGATGTCCAAAGCCTCTATATCTCAGAATGCAATACTGGATTAGGATCAACTGGATTAGTTGATCCTAATCCAGTATGACTGGTGTCCTTATAAGAGGAAATTTAGCCACAGAGAGACACAGAAAAAAGACACAGGTGAAAGTTTGCCGTCTACAAACCAAGGAGAGAAGCCTCAGAAGAAACCAACCCTGCCAACAACTTGGTCTTAGATTTTCAGCCTCCAGCACTGTAAGAAAATAAATGTCTACTTTTTAAGCCATCCAGTCTCCGGTGCTTTGTTATCACAGTTCCAGAAAACTAATATCTTTTGTGATCTAGCAATTCTACTTCTGTGCTTATATCCAATAGAAGTAAAAACAGGTACTCAAACAGATATTTGTATGCTCATGTTCACAGAAGCATTATTCATTATACCCAAGGTCTACTGACAGATGAATGGATAAACCAAATGTAGTATATACTTATAATAGAATATTATTCAGTCTTAAAAAAGAAGTTTTAACACATGCTATCACATGGTTGAACATTAAAGACATTTTGCTAAATGAAATAAGCCAGTCACACACACACACACACACACACACACACACACACAAAATACTGTATGATTCCACTTACATGAGGTTTCTAGAGAAGTCAGTTTCACAGAAAGAAAGTAGAATGGGGTCACCAGGGACTGGGAGGAGGGGAGAACAGGGAGAAGGTGTTTAACTTGGTACAGAGTCGCAGTTGGAGAAGACAAAAACCTTTCTGGAGATGGATAGTGGTGATGGTTTCACAACAACAGGAATGTACTCAATTCTATAAACTGTACACTTAAAAATGGTTAAAATGGTCAATTTGATGTTATGTATATTTTACCACAATAAAAAATCAAGGCTAAATAAACACTTTTGCAGACCAATAAAATATCAAAAAATTCATCAGCAGCATGCCTGTACCATAAGAAACATTAATAGGAAAGATGAAAAAATGTTAGATACTGGCTCCATATAAAGTAATGAGCATGGAAAAGAATGAACACATGCCTGAGTATAAAGTACATTTTTATCATTTTTAATACCTGTAAAAGATATTTGACTGTTTAAAGTAAAATTAATGTCAATGTGTTGTGGAGTTTATAGTATATGCAGAAGTAAAATGTCTGAAAATAGCTCAAAGGACAGGAGAGAAAAATTGGATATATTCTACTGTACATTTTTTATACCGTATGTGAAGTGGAATAAAATTTTAACCCTAACTTTCAGATAATACTGAAGTTAAATGCTAAAAAATAAAATGAAAAGGTATAGATAATAAAAAATTCATTTTAAAAAACTCAGTTCAAAAGAAGGAGGGGTAAGGAATAAAGGAAATGGGAGAAGTAGACAAGAAATGGCAAGATGGTAGATTTTTAAAAAGCCATTTTGATAATCATATTAAACATACCTCATTTCAGCTCAGGTCTTCCTAGCAACAGATGCCAAGGTGAGATTAGATGTTCAAGAGATTTACTGGAGAACATGCTTGTAAAGGAGCGAGGGGAGGTAGCTGAGGTAGTCTGGGAGAGCCTTTAGAACACAATATAAATCTGACATCTGTGAAAGGAGAGAAAGAAGAAAGAAGGATTGAGTAGGACAAGCCTCACACAACTACACCATTCTGAGAATGTCACAGCAGGCTAATGAAAGGTCATGGAGCACAGATTCCCCATTCGAGGCAAGAATGTCTCATCTCTAATAACCCCACCACTGCTGGGACTGGCCCAGGGGAAGCATGGTTCAGTGCAAACATCACTTTGTATCTAAAATGAGGTGTTTGTCTAACTATGCTTCCCACAGAAGGTCTGCTAACAGAGAGACCAAGCAGCAAATCTCTATGGCAATCGTAGTCCATCTTCGCTCTGCACAGGTGTACACCTCTAAACATTTTCCATCAGTCCACTGACCTCTTTTCCAGAGGGTAAACTTAATGAGATAAACTACAGCCTCTATTGCTGCAGTTGGGCCACAGCTGGCGCTAATCATCTCCCTCTACCATCTACTCTTAAGTTTCCCTACTCTCAGCTAATGCCCATGCAGGTCTTGGTCTCACCTGGTAGTATTAACCAAACCTTGATTTCTGAAGGATCTGAGTCCATGGTCATCATACCATTCTCAAGGGTTGCCACACGTGTTCATTCACAGTTACAATAGTCAGGAGAGCACTGAGAGGCATCCCAGTGGATCACCTGGGAAGCACACATGTTCCTTTCTACCTTCATTGGGTAATAGCAGATCTGCATCTTCCTTCTCTTGGGTCAGTGTGATTATTCTCCCACCAATGTGATCACTCTTCTTCTCACTTGCTGGTCTCTATAAAGGACTCTAAAAGGCTCTGGCAGCAGGTGTATTACTTAGTTCAGTATGATTTCATGGTGTCCCTGGTAAGAGGATGCCCCTTTGGAGGCCAGAATCTCTCACCTTGCAGAGCCCACAGTGGCAGGGAGGGAAGCATAAACTCTCCCCATAAAACATTAAATTCCATTTAATTTTTCAGTAAACCTAAAATTCTTCAAAAAGTAAAAGTATATTACTTTTAATTAAAAGAGGAGGTCGTGTCACTCTTCTGCCCTGAAGACTATGGTCACTCTACATTTCATTGAGCACAAGCCAAGGATTTCCGCAAGGCTTCCTTCCATTATCCCTACGGCATCATCTGCTATTAATTTCCCTCTCACTAGTTTACTTCAGGCAGGCTTCCTGCGCAGGACTTTGCACTGGGCCTTTTCCACTGACTGGAATGCTCTTCCCTTGGTATCCCCAGGGCTACTTTCATCATCTCTTTAAGTCCCTGCTTTAAATAATACTTAAAATAAATAACCCTCGAAAAGATAAATAAGAAAGGCAAATAATAGCCCAATTGAAAGAAAATGGACCCAGGTTTGAATAAACTCTTCACAAAACAGGGGAAGCCTGTTTTGTACATAGCCAGGATGTGGACGCAGTAGTTTTCATAGCAGCATTGTTCAAAATATCCCCCAACTCGAAATGATCCAAGGTGCATCGAGATAGAATCAATATAAAAATTGTTAACTACGAATATAACGTTATGCTATATAATCATAAAAATACATAAACTAAATCCAATATCATTGATAAAACTTACTTATTGAGTGAAAGAAACAGTTAAAACAGGAAAAATGTATAATTCATTTGCATTCTTTGAGGGGTAATCTACAGAGTATATGAATCCATAGAGACAAGCAAGTTCAGATGGGCACATTTCTTTAGTTTTCGTTATGTCTGGTGGGGGTAGATTCTGTCTCTTTGGAGATGCTTGTGGCAAGTTTCTACTTTGCCTGAGTGGTGCATGAATGTTGTTTTATAATTGTTTTTTAAGCTATACATATGTTTTAGTCACTCTTCTGACAGTATAAAATATTTCACAAGAAGAAAAACAAACAAATCTCTAAAAGGCAAACTGATGATGGATCTAAATCTATAGCCATCAATATGAATGAAAAGAAGATGCAGTCAGAAAATTAAGAAACACCTTGTTTATTCTTTCTTCACATTTCTCACGGCTATGGCTTGCTTTGAGTACTAATTATCTACTGTTTGTGTTGCTGCCTCTGCATTTTAATAGGTGTTCACTGATGTAGTCTGACCTTCTGCTTAGTAATTTTGAGTAGTCAGCAGGAAGCCTTAAATTACATCAAGACATAATGCATTATGTAATATTGTAAAAAGTACAGTAAGATGATGCTAGGGCTTGCAAAGCAGGGAAATGTAAATGAGACCCTTTGGATACTGACATGCCTTTAATTGGAAGAGAAATTAAAGTGCAATGGTCTTGGGGGAAAACGACTAAGAATATCTTGCTTCCTCCTATTGTCTGGATTCTGAATTAAAGTCCCTTTAATAACTTTATTAATTTTGAACTTCAATTCTGAGCTTTTACATAATTTGGCAAAAATTTGTTTCAGAAAGACTGCAGCCAATATTATTTCTTAATCATGTAGGGTAGGATAGTTTAAAAACTAAGAGCTAGAATTTGAAAGCAGGTCTCTCTAATTTAAGAAACTTTATCAACTGCCATGGTCTTTCTAAAGAGCTCTAGAAGGTTTTCAGAACCATCTATTCAATCTTCTTTTGGGGCCATATTCAAGTTTTATAAATGTGGTTTGGTGTGTGATTGTGACTTCAGAAGGATGAATCTGTCCTCCCTAATCAACTCAAAAATAAAAATAAAAATGGTTTAAACAATACAATCAGTTTTCTGTTGAGATATTTCTGTAGGTGTACATCAAGAAATAAAATATACTGTGATATCATGGAAAGTCCCTTGGATCAAGATTCGAAGATTTTATACATTGTGTGACCTTGAACAAGAAATGCAACCTTTCTATGCATGATTTGTCTAATCTGAAGATAAAATAATACCTGTCAAGACAATCTCACATTCCATGGACCAAATGAGTGAAAAATATGGAAATGGCTTGTAAGTTTTAAATCATCCAGCAAATATTCTACTAGTATTACAAAGAACAAATGAAGAGGATGCTCAAAATTCTGTTCTTTCAAGTCCTCAGACACTGCATTCGTCTAATGGCATCTCTCCTTCCAGTTATGTGCGGCAGCTCACTGCACCAGACTTAATGATGGCAGTCACTCAGTCACCATCTCTAAAATGAGTAAGTCCACAGAGGATATAATTAGCAAAAATGAATAGAAAGGCAGAGGATGAGACTAAATTAAGGTTTAAGGGATTATTATCTTTCCCCGTGTGACTTTAGATGTGTGGAACAGATGATTGCGTATGTCCTATCTATTCTAAAGCTTAATATAAAGAGTGCATCAAGATAGGGGATCTACTGACTGTCCAGTTGTACAGCATATGCTTTGAAGTTCTCTATAATAATGGTGAGAGCTTGGCTGAAACCCAACTCTCACCAGGTCCTCCAGTGTGGGCTAATTTTTAAGATGGACGTGCTAGCACTAGCAGTTGCAGGCTATGGCCACAAAAAAAAAGTTCTTCCCTATGCAAAGTAAACTGGATCATATGGGGTCTGAATCCATGACCTTGGCCTTATTAGCTGGGCTCTAACTAGGTGAGGTAATAGGCCCAGATGGCAACATGATGTAGAACACTTTGCACTCTGTACTTACACAGATCAGAGATGACTTCTGAAAATTCAATTGTTGATGACATGTGTTGTTTCAGCCCTAGGTACTTAGTCCATGATTCTACAGAAGCAAAACTAGGGAGACAGATGGTCAAGCTGGAGGGAGAGGAAAAGAGAACAAACATAAAGAGAAGGAAAAAAATGTTAGGATTTTGGCCAATGCCCAGAAATGTGAAATATAACAGAAAGCTTATAAATCTCAAGGTGTGAGAAATCTAAGCAGAGACATTAGTCGTTGCAGTACAATACTTAGCCATCAAAATAAAATATCTCCCCTTCAAGAGAACACATTATCATCAAAACAAAATATAGTATACAATTGGATTGGTATAAATATTTATGAAAGGTCTCCAACCATGAATCATGTGTTGATGTAAAAGGAAATGATGCTAAACCTATGAATACTTGAGAAAAATTCCAAAGTTACAGGAATCAGGGGCAAGGCCACTGGCTGGCTGGGGATCTTCCCAGCAGTGGGGACAGAGCTCTTTCCAACCCTTGTCTCTAAGGAAATTTCAGAGCCTGTCTGTAAATGGCTCCATCACTGGCTCGCCAGAATGAGGCTCTTTAGCACCCCTGCAACTCTGCATGCAGCTGAGGATTTAATTCTAACCATGTCCATCTTTCTTATTTTTGCAGAAAGCAAAAGACAGAAATAAACATCACAGAAAATTGAAGTAGAGCTGATAGATGGATATAGCTCAAGACTTCAATATTTCTTTTTCATAGGACTCCTGAAGCTCCTGCCACTATGAAAATAATGCAGACATTGTTACCAGAGTCAAACTAAGTAGGAGTCAGCTGTGACCCTTTCGGGATTGTCACCTAAGCCTGCTTTTCATGGGTCTGCAAAGAAGAGATTAATGCGATGATCCAGTATCCTTCCTTTTATTGAATAAACTCTAATTCCCTAAAAATCAATGAGAAAAAGTAAATAACTTAGTAGAAAAAAAGAGACAAAAAAGAAGCAATAACTATGACTGAAAAGCACACAAAAAGACATTCAATCTCACTAGAGGTCAGAGAAATGCAAGCTAAAATAAAATGAAATTTTTTTAGCTACTATAGTGGCAAAAATTAAAGATGAATAGTATCTAAAATTACTGAGATAATGGAGAAAGGGGTTTCTCATACAGTTCATCTATCCTGGTTGAATGCATCTTTCTGCTGAAATGATCTCAAGAAAAATATACAATCACCCTAAAAGTTAACTTCAAACTCATGATTACAAATCTCATACAGGCATACGACACTGCCCCACAATCTTATAACCCCTTCCTAGCATGTCCACACGCCCATTCTCCAAAAATATAATCTGCTTTTGTGCTCCTCTTTTTTCAAAATCTCAGTCTTTCCAACACTCCTTTCCAATTATTTCCTTTACAAGTAATCTTGTCTGACATTTCATTAAGAAAATCTAAGCACTTAATAATTTTTCTTTTTCCCACCAAATCAATCAATTAATTTGCATCTGCATCTATAACACCTTTGCCTTTTGTTACTATGGATAGCATCCCTAGACTGATCTAAGGCTAATCTTAAACTTTGTTCTCTGGATCCTACCACTTGCTTTTTTAAAGGACTTCAATACTACATTTCTCATCATTGATTTCTCCCTCCATTGGATCAACATTTTATTACACAAACCTAGTCTAGCATCATCCATTTCAACACACACACACACACACACACACACACACACACACACACACACACATTATCGAAGACTCGTGTTCTCCAGTTAGCATCATTTGTTTGTCCCCTTTCTCAGCAAAACATCCATTCCTATGAGTTATCTAGTATGTCTTTCTTCACTTCTTCACATCACATTATCTTTTCTACTCCGAAGCATTGGGCTTCCATCACCACCACTTCACTCAAACTATAAAAATTAAAGTGACCAATGAACTTAGACCTGCCAATGACTTTCCTCTTCTCATCTTATTTGACCTTTCAGCAGCATTCAGCAGAGTTCACTACACCTGCCTATTTAAAATAGTTCCTACTTTTGAACTCTGTGACCCCCAAACTATTAGATTTTTTTTTATTTCTCTTGCCACTGTTGATTTCTCCTTCTTTGCTTGACACTAAGATTATGAAATGATCCGAGAGTCTATTCTATGTTTTCCACTCTTCTGTCTATACCCTCTCTTTAAGAGATCCCTTCCACTCCTGTTACCATCTATACACTGGTAACTCCCAAGTTTGCATCTTTATTCCTGGCATTTACTAACTCCAACTCTGTATATCTAAGATCTTTTCTGTACCACATGGAAACCTGAGTCATTAACAAATTAATATAGCCAAAGCAGAATTCTGAATCCACTGCAACATATCCAAAGCTATTTTTTCTGATCTTCCCTATTGCAGTAAATGGCACCACAAACCAACCAGTTGCCCAGTCTCAAATTCTAGTAGTTACTCTTTATTTATTCTATTTAACCATATCACAAATTAAAACAATCAGCAAGTCTTGTCACCATCTTTAAAACATATTTATAATCCATTTAACTTTTTCACTTTATTGCTAATATCCTCGTCAAGTCACTCTTTTTCTTAAATGGATTATGATGGATTATTGGTCTTTTCTCTTGCCCATTTGAAATCCATTCTCCACAGAGAAGTCAGATATCTACATATTTTACTAAAAGAAATCAGATCTCCCCCACACACATACACACACACATATATGCCCACCTCACCTATTTGTACCTAAAGACATTGAAATGCTTTCCATTGGATTTAGAATGAAAAGGCATTCCATTCATCTAGCCCCAGACCATATATCTTCGATTTCATAGCTGTAAAGACATATATCTCCTTTGAATGTACCAAATGTCTTAAGGACTGTTGTTTGTCATTCTATTTCTGTTTCACTCTGCTCCCAGGTCTGTACTTGGCAGGCTGTATTTTTATATTTCATCTCCAAGCTTAAACATTACCACCCAGTAAAACTTTCTCTAACCGCCTAACATAAAATATCCAGATCAGAATCACTCTATCACATTTTATTTTTTTATATGACATATAAATTCCTATATTTTGTTCATTTATTTGTTTCTTATCTCTCTTCCACCCATCGCACCTTTTACTCTTTGCTGGAATGTAGGCTCCATGATGGACCTCAACTGATTTTTTTTTTCATAACTGTATCCTCTGCACCTAAAAAATTGGCAGACAAGCCAGAGATTATCCTGGCTTACCTGAGTGCATCCAATGTAATCAATAGGTCCATATAAGAAGGAGGAAAGAGGATCAGAGTCAAAGAGAGAACATATAAGGACAAAAGCAAATGTCAAAGAGGAGACAAGAATAGTATGCTTCTGGCTTTAAAGATGGAAATAGAAGTCAAAGCCCAAGAATGTAGGCAGCCTCTAGAATCTGAGAAAGGTAAAGAAGTGGTGTTTCCCCTACAGCCTCCAAAAGAAATGCCTGCCAATATCTTGATTTTAGCCTAGCGAAACTTATTTAATATTTATATTCTCCAGAACTATAAGATAATAAATTTGTTTTATTTAAGCCACTACATTTTTGGTAATTCATTATTGCAGCAATACAAAACTAATGCAGTTTGTCATAATTTGGATTTACATGGTTTTTTTAATGTAGTAATATCACCTTAAGAAATAGATCTTATTGAAAGAACAAATTATTTGATTAGTCTAGCTTTATATTTAGGTCTTCACATTGAGCTGTGTGAGTCCTCCAATGTTGTTCTTCAATATTATATTAGCTTTCCATGTAAATTTTTCCCTTCCATGTAAACTTGAAAATAAGTTTTATTACTGCGAAATTGCTTGTTAAATTTTTGATTAAGACTTCATTAAATGTATGGATGAAATTGGGGAAAAATGACATCTTAATATTAAATCTTCTAATATGTGAGCACAAAATATATTTTCATTTATTTAGATATTTAATTTCTTTTATCAGTGTATGGTAGTTCAATCCATCAAGATCATTTTTCTTCTACTTGAGCTTTTAACATTTCTTGTAGGGAGCTCTGTTGGTGATGAATTCTCTTAGTTGTGTTTGTTTTTCTGAAAGAGACTTTCTTCATAACTTTTGAATGATAATTTTGTTGGATATAGAATTATAAGTCTGTTGCTTTTTCTCTTTCAACATTTTAAATATTTAACTCTACTTCCTCTTCCTTGTATAATTTCTGACAAAAAGTCTAAGGCAAATCTTATTCTTGCTCCTCTATAAGGAAGATCTTTTACACCACTGGTTTCTTTCTAAGTTCTTACTTTGTCTTTCCTTTTCCACAGTTTGAATTCATGCCTTGGTGTGGTTTCTCTTTGGTATTTATCTCATTTAGTGTACTAAGAGCTTCTTGGATCTCTGGTTTGTTGTCACTAATTTTGGAAAGCTTAGAGCCATTATTACTTCAAATATTCTTCTGCCCCATTTTCTCTTCTCCTTCTGGTATGCCAGTCGTGAATAAGTTATACCTTTTACAATTGCCCCATATAATGTTTTATTTTTATTTTTTATTTATTTTTCTCTTTGAGTTTCAATTTGGGAAGTTTCGATAGACCTATCTTTAAAATAATTAATTCTTTCTTCAGTTTGTTGAGACTACTGATAAGCCCATGAAAGACTCTTCAATTGTGTTCAATGTTTTCAATATAACATTTGATTTTGCTTTCTTCTTAGAGTTTCTCTCTGTTTATCCATCTGTTCTTATATGTTGTCTACTTTTACCACTGGAATACTTAGTATATTAACCATACTTATTTTAAATTCTCTTTCTGATAATTACAACATCTTTGTGACTTGGGTCTGGCTCCAATGAGTCCTTTGTCTCTTGAGACTGTTTTTCTTGCCTTTGACATGTATTGTAATTTTCTGTTGAATGCTGGATTTAATGTATGAGGTAATAGGAACTGAGGTAAATAGGCCTTTGGCATAAGAATTTATAGTAACTTGGCTGGGACCTTGGCTGTATTTAACAATTTCCACAGCCAGAGGCATCAAGTTTCCTTAGTGTCCTTATTTCTTTCTTTCCTGTTGACTTTGGGCTTCTCCTCAGACAGAATTTATATTTTGTGGCTCTTTCCACTGTATTTCCCTGGAACTCTGTTACTATGATGATAAGGTATGAGGGAAGAGAAACATTCTATAATTTTTTAAATTAAATCTCAATCTTTTAGTGGCCTTGTGGCAAAGGTTTGTAACCTTTACAGGTGACTCTCAGTGGTATGATTTTTATTCATCTCTGCTCCTCATTTCTTGCCCAGAGCAAAGCATTTCTAATATTTCTTCAAATCCCTGATTCTTGTTTACCATGTTTATTCCCCTTTAGCTGAGAGACAGAAAAGCTAGAGGGAGCTAGAGTGTCAGGAATGCCTCTCTCCAGCTACGCTAAGGCTCTGGCAAAGAGAGTCTGCATTCATTATGAAGACGGCTGTGGGTGCATTGCACAAGGATTACCCTTCCTTTCCCCTGCCTAGAGCTTTGAGGGACTCTTTCTCAGATCTTTAGGAGAAGAACCTGGTAGGATTCATGGAGGTGAAGCCCACAAAGTGTGGGAAGCCCTCTAAGAATGTTGTTCCAGTGGTATTTCTCTCTCATGTTAATCTAAATTCAACCTCCAAAAATTCATCAAAATAATCACTGAAATGTGCTACCAGTTTATGACTGCAGAAGCTTCTGCAGGAAAAAGAGGTGAAGACAGCAGGGGCCCAGGGGTGTTGAAAACAAATACAGTAAAACTTGAATAAAGAATCTCACCAAAAGTAATAAAATGCTGACAAAAGGTAGATCTACCTACTGAAAAGTTGAACAGAAGAGACTTTTTTATTTGTAACTTTTTTTAGATAAGTGCTTACTTACAGAAATATCAGAAAAGGCACAAAGAGCACTCATACACATTTCCAAATTAATCAGTTATTTACATTTAAATTAATTCATATATACTCACATATAGATTGTTTGACAGAAAATTAGAAACATCATAACCATTTACCTCATATATCAGTGTATATCTCATGAGAAAAAAATAACTTACATAACACAATATAGTTTTCAAACTCAATATATTTAACATTGATACACTATGCAATACCATTCTATAGTCCACAGTCCATAATCAAATTTTGCCAGTTGCCCCAATGACAATGTCTAGCAGTTTCAGAACTGCACATTGCATTTAGTCACTATGTCTCTTTAATCACCTTTGGAAGGAAAGGGCCTGAGTACATGGCAGCAGTGACAACCTTGGGAAGATATTATTTCTGTGGAAGAAAAGAGTAACTTGGAATAAAAAAAGTATCACTTGGAAATCTAAAGGTGAAGGAAAAGAAAGATAATAATAGTTGAAATTATTGACAATTATCAGAATAATAAAATGAGAAAATATATCAATTCATAAGAATTATCACTAATGAAAAAAACTGTACTGCACCAACAGAAGATGCATTTGATATAAGAAACCTAGAATATAATGAAACCCCCAAGTCCCACCTATATACACCTAGTGTTTCAGAAAATGTTTAAAGATGAAAAGAAAATGATATAAAAGTACTTAAAAAGCCTCTATATGAAGACACATTAAATGAGAATAAAAATATTGTAACTAATCTAAGCCTCCCCTTAAAAATCAATCATAAAATAGAGGAAAACTATAATAAGTACTCCAGTATAAACTAAATATCTTTTTAAAAACATTTGCAAATTTAAAAATATTTTTAAATATTAAAATATTCAAAATCTCATAATTGAAACAAATAAGAGAAAGGGTAGAATGAAAAGTAACCATACAAATAATGAAATGAAGAAAGATTCAAAATCATTATGGAAAATAAAATGAAAGTATAAGGTACCCAATGTTGTATCTGGAAAAAAAATGAATCTGGTGTGATTGATAGTAATATGTACCAGAAACTCTTAGACTTTAAAGATAAATAAAAATATAGTTTGGGCCTTCAGGTAAAAAAAAAAAAAAACAAGAAATAAAATTTGCTTGTAATCAGACAACTGGATAACACCACACAAATTAAGACTAAAGTGGAAAAGAATTTCTAAGTGATAATGAGAAGTGTTCCATCTTCCACATGATACCTTCAAATATTTTAAAAAATGTTTATCTGTTCTCCTCTAAATCTGCTGTTCCCAGTTCTGAGATAAGGGGCAATCCAAATTCTTTAGTAATTGATAAATAACTTTCTCAAATTCCTTAATGCCATGTCATTGTCTCAAAACACCATCCAGTTCTTCCATGCTCTTCTTCAAGGGTAATATACAGAACTGAATACAGCACTCTCCACGTACTGTCTGCCACTACTGAGAGGAACAGGAGTTAGATTCCGTTTTCACATATGGGTCCTCAATCCTGTTTCTCCTTCTCCACCTGCATCACACTGCCTCCAACACTTTGCTCATTGGCATACTCATTCTTTTCTAGAACCTGTGATGCCTTCTTTTCCATAGGTGGCTGTAACTCGCCCTACTTGGGAAGATTATCTCTTTTCTTTCATAGAACTCGTGTTCCACTCTTTATCTTTCTTTGTAGAAGAAATAGGGTAAGTCCAATTCTTCCAATAAACCTAAATTGAGAAGTGTTTCTCAAGCCTTATTCACACATATTCGGCTGATAATGCCACACCAAGACAAATATATTATATCTCCTGAAGGCCCCTGAAAGCTCTGTTCATTTGTAATTACTAGCTATGTTCTAGGCTTTTTCTCAAACTAGAATCTGCTTAAATTGCCCCTACAGACCTCTCATCCACACCCATCAGTCCTGGCTATATATCAGAATTACCTGTAGAATTTCTCAACCCTAAAGACGGCCCCTCTCCCAAGAATTCTGACTCAGTAAGTCTTTACTGTCATCACGGTTGTTGATGCCGATGTTGTTTTCAGCTCAGGACACCTGAACTAAGAACAATGCTCAAAGCTCCGCGTCTTGCTGAACCGACTGATAGCTGTGTGATATGGGAAAGTCATTTAAGGAATGTGAGCTTCAGTTTCTCACCTATGAAATGAAATATAAATAATACCTCTTCTATAGAGTTCTTAATGTGACACACATAAAAAATTTAGTACTATATTTGACATCAAATTAATATTTAATTCATGGTAGCTACCTCTCAACATATCCTATCATGGAAATAAATGCCTACTTACCGCACTTAAACACTTCCCCCAATGAGACAGAGTTAAAGGCTCTCAAATCTAGATTTTAATAGTACCTCATACTTTCCATTATTGTGCTTTTCATATAATTGGATTATAAAATCTACCAAATAAATATCCCCTGAAGGTTTTTAGTAAAAACAGTATTCCTGAAATTTTTAGATTGGACAAGTGTATTTAATAACTGTTCAAACTTATTTATCTGTGATCTTTACCAAGAACCTTTAGTAGATTATGTAAAATGACCAAGAAATGTCATCCCCCAAAATATCTCTTACTTGGGGGACCAAAGCAATAATTAGAGGATGAAACTCTATTAAAACATAATCTGTAAACTGTTTGAAATTTTCATTTCTTTTGGGTGAATTTCTTTCTGTTTCTTTACCAAAAAAGACACATAGGAAAAAAAAGACCTCTATATTCTAATTGCAAATCCATCACATAAGTTATTGGCAGATTCACTTTTGCAGCATAAGCTAATGTAATTTTCAAAACTCCCAACTGAGCAAATGTGATTATGCTCAGTTCCCATTAACCAGGGGTCAGCCTGAGCCAAGCCTCTGCCCCTGACCTACCATGGTCTAGGGTCGGTAATGGAAGAAGGGATGGCAGCTGCTCAATAATGAAAGTGTTCCAGTCATCAGATTGCACGTAGAAAGGCAAAGCTGTGTTGACGCTGCTCTCTCATCATTTACAGAATGTCCAAAGGGATATACATAAACCTCCCAAAGACAGTAAACCTGTACTACCAGAGCTAGAAAAACCTCAAAGTTGAACGACCTTTTGTACACATGAGGAAGCTGGGGCCTAGAGAGGAGAGACCACTTGCCTTAGGTTCAGACTTTTTCCATATACCATGCCAGTAAGATGACTTTCTAGCAAAAAAGCAGCTGGGCTTGGTGTGGAATCATTTGAAAAGACACTGCCTATTAAATGTGCTATAGAACCTAAAGACATATTTCTTCTATTCTCCCTCCAAAAAATAGAGAATTATAAACTACTTCAAATTAAAATTTATTTGCGATGGTTTTTAAGAGATTAATAAGTTCACTTTTTTTCCTGAATTATTTATTATGCACCATACACTATTGTTCCTTCTTGTGACTATCAAGAACATGAAAGTATTATCTGCTACAGAAATACATTTGCTCTTAAGCCAAGAGGGGCTAGCCTAATTCTCCCTTCCCTAATTCCAAGTTTCTATAAATAAAAAGGAGCTCCAAAAATGATCCTTACAAAAATATTTTGCATTGACAGGTTAAACATGTAAAACACTTACCAACAAGGATATTTTGAATATCTCACTCTGCATACATACCACACTCATATCCATTGCTTAGCACTCGATACACCAAAAATAACCTCTCCCTTCTCTTTCTCTCCATCTCTCTCTACTGCCACCTTTTCTTCTGTCTTCCCACATTTCTCCCTCTCCTAGTCTTCCCCATATTTCCATGTGTGTATTTCTCTGCCTTTATATCACAAAATTGGTTCCAATTTTGTCTTAGATAACCAAATGTATACCTACCTATAAGTCAATCTCATACTGATTTAAGGTGAATATAAATACAACATAAATTCATTAACTGTTAAAACTTAAATATTGAAAGTTAAATAAAATTAATCAAATAATTGTATATTATTAATGAATTTATATCCATAGAAATTGACTAAAGAATACTGAACTTAAGAGGAAACGATTGCCACCAAAGAAAATCCTCAATGGCAGAAAGCCAGGAAGAGTAATATTTGATCGATTAAATAAAATATTAGTCTTAAATTTTTAATTGAAAAAAATTGATCTGGACTAAATTAATTGTATAAAATAAAAATAAAAATAGGAAAATTGAAAATGTTTTAACTGCTCTTTTTTAAAAATCAACCATGTAATTAAATAAATTTAATACAATTTACAGCTATCTTAAAAATTTACCTGTGGCATAATCGTGACAAAAATGCTTGCCTTCAAATGGTAAGTCAAAATATTCTGTACCCCATGAGCAAATGCCAATGATAATAAAATTTAAGACTTGTTTAATAGTAACTCCACAGCTTCTATTAGTAGGTAAATATTATTATCACCTTCAATAGTGTATTCAAACTTTTAAAAGTACAAGCGCACTATGTTCCACAAGCAGGTACCCACCTTTGAATGAAAGAGTTCAATGATGACTGAGGTGCAAAAGGAGGTCCATAGCTTGTAGTACATAATTTAGCTTTATATATGTTATATGTCCCTAATAAAGTGAAACTTATAATTATTCCCCTAAATTGTGTGTAATATATAAAGTAAGCTAGTATCTCACTATTTGCCATGGCTTTTCACTGAGTTGTTGAAAAGACGTCATCCCAAATCCTTAATCAAAGCAACAACAAAACTGAAAGAATCTACATCTATAAGGAGATATATAGGAAAGAGTTTACTACTATCTCTCTTCAGCTGTGGCAGCTGTGGAAAATGGCTTAGGTAGATTAACAGTTGATTCATATGATGAGTGTGTGCATGTATGTAGATACATGTATATATTATATGTAGGAGAACATAGAGAACAATTTATATATACATATATAAAATACATAATGTATATAACCTGACATACACATAGTTCTGTATAAGTGTACACACTTCACAGTTGTGTGTACACTTAACCAAAGTTGATTCTGAGAGAGTGGGCTTTCCAGACAGGGGTAGTGGCATGTTACAAGTTCCTTAGGTGAAAAAGCAATGCACACAGTCAATGGAGGAAGCTCCAATGGTACTGAGTGTCTAGAACATGGAAGACAAAGCTAGTGATTTCTCTATATCTAAGTGAATGTAATAGATCTCAATAAATAACTTTCTATTTATTTCTCTTCCATTATTATAAGCTTAGAGCCTAACATAAAAGCAGTTACTTTATCCTAGGTAAAAATGCAATATTGTGAATTTCCTACTCAACTATGCAAAGGATCCAACAGCAATAAAGACAGAGATAACAAATGGGAGAACCTGTGTGTTAAGATGATGAACGTCTTAGCTTGAGGAAGGAAAATACCATTCACCCATGAAAGTCCCGAGGGCAAAACGATCAAGGTTAAGAATTTTGCTTCCAGTTGCCCTTAATCTCTGCTTTTATTTTTAAAAGATATACAACATGATCTTTTTAGTTTTTGCTTTTTCCCAGTTTTATTGAGAAATAATTGACTACAACACTGTATAAGTTTAAGGTGTACAGCATGATGATTTGATTTACATATATTATGAAACAATTACAACAGGTTCAGCTAATATCCATCTTCTCATATAGATACAATAAAAAACAAAAGAAATAAAAAAAGAAAATTTTTTTCTCCTTGTGATGAGAACTCTTAGGATTTACTCTCTTAACTTGCTTGTATATCAGACATCAGTGGGAGCTTATAGTCATCACATTTTACATTACATCCCTAATACTTACTTATAAATTTCCTCTTCCTTTGCTTCCTCAGCTCTACCTCAGTGCTCTCAGTCTGTCATAAGGTCACCTTCCTATTTCATTTCCAGTTTTGCATTTTAAAAGTAGATATTTTCATGCTGAAGTATTTAAAAGGAAAGATACTAATGACTGCAATTTACTTTGAAATACATTCAAAAAATAAGATAAATTAATGAATGGATAAAGGGCTGACTAGCTGGATAGATGTGTGATAAAGCCAGTACAGTAAAATGTTAACTTCTAGGACTGGGAAGATACACTTTGTGTTATATATCTAGATGATATATAGATATAGATATAGATAGATATAGATATAGATAGAGATAAGATAGAGATAGAGATAGAGATAGAGATAGAGATAGAGATAGAGATAGAGATAGAGAGAGATAGAGATAGAGATAGAGATAGAGATAGAGATAGAGATAGAGATAGAGATAGAGATAGAGATAGAGATAGAGATAGAGATAGAGAGATAGAGATGATATAGATGATATAGATATAGATATAGATATAGATGATATAGATGATATAGATAGATATAGATATATATAAAACTGTGGGCACAGTGGCTCAATTTTGGTCAGTGGGAGTCTCCTCAATGTTGCTTCTGAGTCCTTTTGACAATAGCTTTTTTGTTATTTGTGATGACAAGATGTTCCAGGCTTATTGTGTTTATTTCTTGTCCCAACCCTAGAAAAATACCAGGAATACTCATTTGACTTGGCCAAACATTGTTTTCTGGACCTTTTCAGAGATAAGATAGAGATACGTGTAGAGAGAGAGCAAGAGAGAGAGAGAGAGAGAGAGAGAGATATTAATTTTATCAGATAAGATGCTTTATGAGTTTATACTGATATTTCCTTTTCAAATTGATACTACTGGGATTTTCTTTACCCTGTTTTATATTACTCCTGTATTTTCTTTCCTCTTCACTAAGAATCTTGGTCCTCAAGGCATAGAACATAATAGAATTAGAATATCTCACAATCCTTCTTGTTTTATCCCACATTATACAATCAACAATCTCAGAAAGCTGATACTAATATAACCAATTTTGATTACTTAAACGAATTAAAATTTTTTTCATATGCTTTCCCCATTCTCTTTCTCCTTATTTTTTAAAGTTGTAATTGATCAACATTATCAAAAGTAATTGTCATTACATACTATACTTTCTTTACTTTCAACCTCCATTTAGTATTATTTCTAAGAGTAACTATATGTTTTATGCTCATCGATAGTTCTAATGTTAATATGTTCCTAGTCATCTTTGCCCGGAACATTCTCTAGTAGATTCCTCAGGAAAAGTTCATGAAAACAGTATTTGTTTAGTTCTTGCACATTAATTATCATTTATATCCTTTATAATTGAAAGTCAATTTTCCTAGATGTTAAATCTTTAGCTCACATTTTCTTTTCTTGAATACCTTAAGTATATTACTCCATTGTCTTCAGGCAAAAAGGATTACTGTTGAAAAGTTTGATGATAATCTAACTGTAATTCTTAAATATCACATGCTCTTCTACTCAGATGTCCAAATGATTTTTCTATTTTATTTTAAAGTCCAGTAATTTTTCTAGATTAAGTCTTGGTGTTGATCATTTCAGGCTTATATTTTCAGGTGTGTGCTATGTTCTTTCCATTTGCACATCAATAAGAATAAAGGAATACAATAGATTGAAACCCATAAAATTATATTTCAAATCAGGAGTTTATAATGATATAACAAAATCAATTGGGAAAAAATCAATTGGCCACCTTTAGAGGAAGAAAGGGAGACAACTCATTAGCTTAAAAACTGGTAAAGAAAAAGAATCAGGTATTGATTCTGTCTTTTCTACATGAACACTGAGTAACACAATAGTGGATAAAAGAAAGATCTATTAATAAAAATATGTTCAGCTAATAAATAAAAACAAAAAGACTAAAATAGAATATTACCATTATTCATGAAAACAAGCTTATTTTAGATTCCAAATCTCTTATATTGCTCTTGAGGGTGACTGCACCTAATTTAATAAATCTGCAGTTATCAGCTATAGTAAATGATTTGTTATTGATGTAAGACAGGGAAGACAGGAAAATTGTGAATAAAAAAATATATTGGCTTCCCTCATGGAGCCTGTGCTATCCAAAATAACCTTTCAATCTTTTTGAAGCTTTACTTAGAGGACATGTGACTCTAGAAGAGATTCATCAACACAGGCAACACTATAGTGTGTCAAACAGACATTCCAAATTCCGTTTTCCAGGCACAGTGGTAATGGGAAGAGACCAAGGCTGACTAAAATGACATAAATATTAACAACCCCCACCATGATAATAAGAGCTAGAATTTCCTGAAGGTGTGTTATGTGCAGCACTGGATTGGTCTTATTTGGTTCTCACAACAAACTTTTGAAGCACATTCTGTTATTTTCCCATTTTATAAATAAATTGTACATTTCTGCTGGCTTGTAACCTCTTTCTGAAACCAGTCACGTTGTAGAGAATAAGATTTTTCAGATTAACTTATACTGATATTCATAGGAGTTTGAAAACTTCCCCATTCTTACATATCATAAACAAACATGGGTATTAAAAAATAGGCATCAGTCTTAGAAATGAGAGATGAAGTGTCCAGGGAGAGCTCCCATCTACTTCTAACAAACCTAACAGACATTGACAAGAGGAAATTCTCAATTCCCCCTACTAAGATATATTTGCAGTGTCCAGAAAGCAGTCAGAAGGTGGGGAAATAAGATTTCCTTCTCCACTCTCTGGATTAAAGGGAAATGGGGAGGAGGCTTTATAATTTGCTTCATAAATGTACAGAATCAACTCCCTCCAGGATTAACAAAAATACTGATAGAGCATTTTCAACACCCTGAAGAAGAATATTTGCAAAGATAGAGTTGTCTGCTGAGACTGCCCACAGCCCAGATCCTTTCACAAAATCTACACTTTACAGATGAGTCACAGCTTCTTAGTGTAGGATACTATAGAAGAATAGTAACGATGTCTATTAGACTAGTTCTGGAATCCAAAAAGAAGTCACATATAGTAGAACAAATATTAAAAGAGACTAGATCTTCCTCATTAGAAGATAAATGAATAGAAATAACAATGAAGCCTGGAAAATAAAAGGAGCAGTATAAAAGAGACAGATACAGCACACAAGACAGAAGGACATATTTTTTAAAAATTTATTCTAGTAAACATTTGTTTTATACACTCAATGAAAGTAAAGAATGACCAAACATAAAGCAAACCATGAAAGATGATGTAAAAACCTAAGAGAGTAAAATGAACATTGAGAAGTCATTATAAAGAAAGAATATAGGGAAACTATTATATAAGATTTAAGGTGGCATTAGAAGCAATAAATAACAGCATCTATATTCTGTTGTAGTTTACAAACTTACTGTTAATGGTCGGAAAATTTGTGCCTCTGCATAATTCTTATGTTGACATCTCAACTAAGGCAAAGGTATAAGGAGATGGTGGTTTGGAGGAGGTAATTAGATCATGAGGGCAAAGCAGAGCCCTTTCATTTATAAAAGAGACTCCAGAGAGCAAGCTTGTCCCTTGTGCCATGTGAGGACATCGCAGGCTCTTGCATCAGACAACGAATCTGCCAGCACCTTAACCTTGGATTGCCCATCCTTCAGAAATAAGAGAAATAAGTTTCTGTTGTTCATAAGCACCCCTGCAAGTTCATGGTCTTTTGTTTAGAACCTCCTAAATGGATTAAAACACAAATTTGAGAAATTCAAACAGTAGACAAAATATGTTATAAAAGCAATAAAAAAAATATTAGATTATGAGGAATAATTCATATTTAAAAATATGGATGGTCAGCATTTCAGTGAGATCAGAATCAATATTACAAAAGCAGTAATCAACTGCATAAAGAAAAAATTTTCCTATACCTATACCTATTTGCAAATTTATAGGACATACCATGAAGAAAAGAACATTCATAAAAGAAACTAACATTTAGATTTATCCCAGTGATTTTTTTAACTTCAAGAATACAGAAATAATGGTACAAGCATCAAGGCAGCTACAAAGAAAAAAATAAAGAGCTGGACTCCCAATTATCTTTAGAAACTCTGATTGCTAAAGAACAAAGCACTAATGTCTTTAGAGTTGTGAGTGAAAAATATCATGACTTAGAATTCTAAATCCAGTCACCTTTTCACATTTACATGCGAAAGCAACAGAAAAACATTCATATATGCAAGCACTCAGAGAGTAACCTCTCTATATAATTTTTCTCAGAAAAAAAATGATTTTCAAAATAATAAGAAAAAGTCAACATAAATAACCAAGAAATCCATACTGTTATAATGACTAGCAGTGAGCAATGAAAATGATAGAATATAGAATTAAATTTTAAAATCTCATATAAATATAAATTTTTAACCTGTTAGTTTTAAAAAGTAATATTAATTAATCAAAATTTCCAAATCTTTCTGGCATAAAAAATAAATGAGGAAGAGAAATTGGAGATAAGTTTACTAATTGACTTCTGTGATAAAAGAAATTTTATCATTGATATCCCAAGAGAAGTACAATTTAAGCTATAAGACAAGGCAATTCTATCTAAATTTAAGTACTGTATACTGGAAAACAATAGGCAGTGTCCACAAGGTGATGAAGGATAATCATTTTGAATTTAATGTATTATGTATGCCACACAAATCATAAAACTGAATAGGAAAGTCATTTCAAATATGAAGCAAACTAAAATATGGCATGATTTTGGAATAGGAGGAAATAGTCCATTCTTACCATCACTCTAAGAATATTCTCCTTACATTCATACAGAGGTCATATGAAAGGAACGTAAATCTAACATACAACTTGATAAAGCCTTGAATAGATTTATATATTCAATATATAATCTATAATTTAATTCAGTGTGTGTTTGTCTTAAAATTTTATAATTAAGCTATAGACAAAATACAGGATTAATTGGGGCTCATTATGGGCTAAACTGTGTCCCCTCAAAAATTCTTATGTTGAAGCCCCAACCCCCAGTACCTCAGAATGTGACTATGTGACTGTATTTGGAAATGGGGCTTTTAGAGGGGCGATTAAGCTAAAATGAGGCCATGACAGTGCCGTAATCCAATCTGACTGGTGTCCTTATAGAAAGAGTAGATTTGGAAACATGAGAGATGCACGAGCACAGAAGGAAGTCCGTGTGAGGACAGAGAAAAGACAGCAGTCTGTAAGCCAAGAAGAGAAGCCTCTGGAGAAACCAAACCTGACGACACTTTGATCTTGAACTTCTAATATCCAGAACTGTGAGAGAATAAGTTTATATTGCTTAAACCCACCAGTGTGTGATATTTTGTTATGGTAGCCCCAGAAAACTAATACAGAACTTAAAGTAGAGAATCTCTGAAATTACTACTATAAGCTAAAGATGTGGAACATATCAAAGGAGAGGTGGAAGGATAATAGCCACTCTAATTCTCACATTTTGGTCAGTGGGAAATCAAAGGACACTATCTAGATTTTATAGAACAGAAATGAAGTTTTAGCATACTATTTGAAGTTATAAATGCATCAAGAGAATAATTAAAATAACAATATAATTATCAAAATATGGAGATCTAGGGTAGAAAGGGAGGTGAGGAATAACATAAGTGGACTTAATCTTTTTCTGAACCTAGAGTTAATAATTATTAAACATTCAGCAAATATTTATTGAACATCTATTATGCATCAAGCACTCTTCTGGACACATGAGATCCATCAGTAAACAATAAACTGTTTGCCCTCATGGAGCTGCCATGAGAGAGCAAAGAAATAGATATAAACAACAGATCTAAGATGAAGGAAGGGAGTTGTTACAGTAAGCAGAAGGCAGGGGAAGGTCACCTTACAGGAGCAGTGAGCCAGCAAGTGAGGATTCTGTCAAGAGCTGAGGTTCTTGCAAGTGAGCCTTTAGGGTACAGAACAGAGAGGTGTAGTGTGAAGGGTGGATCTGGAGGGTAAACCGAAAATATCCAGAGCAAGAGACATCTTTAACATTTAATGATTGAAGACACTGTGATCCTTTATGAAGACATAAAAACTATCAATTTCCATAAACCAATGAATTATTTTTCCGCCTAAGCAACTTTGAGTTGGGTTTTTGTCCCTTGAAAATATTTCTCAAACCTCCTACCAACACTTTTATCTATAGCATTCTTTTCTCTCTGCTTAAACATCAAGTCTTCATTATCCTCCTAATCAATTTTCTCATACTTTTATGACCAATTTGCAACCCCTAATCTCATTTCCCTTCATTTCAGTAGAAAGATCTGGTGAGGCACTTAAGTGCATTCAATTTTATTATTTTTTTCTAATTTGTTCTTTCTCCAAATCTGCCAAAGTGAAAGTAGAACAACAGTAGAGTATGAGATAATCATGCCGAATCATGTTGTGATTCTCTCTTCTTAGTGGACTGGAAGGTTCTGCCCCACCCACCATGAGAAGGATTATACTTTACAGATTTATCTCATTTAGATTCTGTAATTGCCCTATATTTTGAAACTAATATTAAATATATGTATTTTTGTTATAAATCTTCTAGAAAAAAATATGAAACATTAAAATGTATCACTATCAAAAATATGGAGGTTGGCTCTTCAGAAAATACATTATTACTTTTAACAAATCTACAAATTTTAAGAAAAAAACTCACTAGATCTTTCTAATATATAAATTTAATCAAGTTAAAATGTCACTGGATCTCGCTGTTTTAAATACAAATTCCTACGGCTCTATGGGTCATAAGCTCCTCCTGACTGGGGATGGAAGGCTATCTCACCACCAATCAAATTAGATATTTTACTTCAGATATTATACCCAAAAGTTTTTGATGCCGTGCTGTTTCTCTCTTCTGTCCCTTGGTCCCTGCTGCTCTTTGAACCTGGCAAGTCCCTCCCTGCCTCAGGGATCTGAGTCCCAAGGAATGAAGAAAGGTGAGCTACAGTGAATGGCTGGTCACTAAAAAATAGAGAAAAGCAGGCTGAATCCCTGATGCCTTCAGAGGAGGAAGGTCCTTTGGAGACTGAGATGTGGCCTTGACACTAACAGCAGGTAAGTCTCATGGTTTCCCTGACAGTTATCAGTTATTAAAACTACACATTGTACGTTAATGAGACTAGAGCACAGACAAGTTTGTGAGATTGATTTCCAAAGGGTCAGAGAACTGAGCGAAATGCTTCATGATAATGAGAGAAAGAGCAGAATTGCTTGTGGAGAAGAGAAGTGTGGAGGGAAAGCCCTGAAACACAAGTTGCTGCTGATGAGGACATGAGGACAGAATAAGAAACTGGGATGGGAATGAAAGCAAGGAGTGTGGAATCGAAAGTGCAAAAACAGTGAAGACAGGCTTTTTATAAGAGTGAGACTACTTCAAAGAGAAAATGAGGAGACTGGTGAATTCTTCAAGAGTTGTACAGTAGTGTCGACATTTTTGTGAACGGTTTTAGAAAAAAGAAAGGACTACAAAATATACATTTTGCCCATGAGTCAAAGCCCTTATAGGCCTGCTGTTCATATGACATCGTGTCCTCAGAACCAGGAAGTGTTCAAATTTCATGCAACCTATTAAGTTATGAGGTTAATAATTAATGGGAAAGATATTATCTAAATACACATTTTAAAATGCAACAGATGCTTTAAAAGGGTATTGTTTCCTGCACCAAGATAAAGTCTGACTTAAAATGCATGTATTAAATGTCATATTTGAAGTGTAAGGATAGCTGCACACACTATTAAAAGCAGTCAAAAGTAAAAACAAATTTGCAGTGTGAACGGAATTAAATAGAGACCAAAAAAAAAAGGAGAAGAAGAAAAATAAGAAATGGAGAGATGGGAAGAGACACATTCAACATTAATTTATAGAGATATAAAAGACAACTCTTGCAACAACATGAAAAAGTAGCCTTTTTATTAGACTACAGGTAATTTATGTTCACTATGAGAAAAACAAATGAGAAGAAAGAAGAAAATCAGAATCACAAATAATCACTTGAGAGAACAATTATACTTATTAACATTTTGATAATTCTCCTTCTACACATACTTTTGTGCATATATGTACCCCCACAGTATCTTACCTACTATGCCTAATGCTTTGTAGCCTGATTTTTTATATTATAAAAATATTATAAACATTTTCTGCATTAATTATTCTTCTAGAGCATATTTTATGACTACAATATTCATTTTAGTTGTAACACGCTTTTTTAAACAGTACCTATTAGTATTTACTTTAGCCATTATATCCTATATTAATATGAATATCCTTCCAGCTCAATTTTACAGGCTTCCATGATAATATCATCAAGCCAGCATCTTTCAATCTATATTATGTTGTGGTTTAACCCCTTGAAGTACTCAGGCCAGCAAATGGTTCTATGGTCAAAAAAGTTTAGACAAGAACTTTTTTTATATTCTCTTGAAGTTCACAACACACGTTTATTAGTACTTTTTAAATTCTGAGAAATTTTCTTGCTTAAAAGCTTTATTGAAGCTAGCATTTTGCTAAATTGTTTGAGCTAGAGAAAATCCTTCAAATTCTTGGACATCTATTAATATGCCTCAGAAATGCATATCTTAGAATTCTTAAAAATGTAATTGCTATGTCAAAGTGTAGAACCATTTTAAAGCTCACTGTATCTATTACTAAAGAGTCTTTTTAAAAGGGTCTGCAAAGTAAAGGACACTCTCTGTCTCCAAACTAATGACAGCAATGAGGATTATCATTTGTTTGCCATATTAGTTTGATAGGTGGAAAATTATACTGTTTTTAATTGGCATTTCCCATTTATTCATGAACTTGACCTTCATTTCACATTTATGGAAGATGTATATTACTTTTTATTTGTGAAAATTGTTTATTTATGACCTTTACCTATTTTTATATTATGGTGATCATCTTTTCCTTTGCTTATTATAAAGCCCTTTGCATATAAGTAATATTTATATTTTTCTATCTTATGTATTTCAAATATTGTCTCAGATTGTTATTTTTCAATTTTGTTTATGGTGTTTTGTAATCTTAGTTATTTCTTTTTATATGGACAAATCTAGCAAAAAATCTCATGTATGTTTTCTGCTTTGCTGTCTAGTAGGCTTTTTCCATGTAAAAATTATATAAACTTTCACCTCCCAAAAAACAAAAGTCCTAGACCAGATGGCTTCATAGGCTAATTTTACCAAACATTCAAAGAATTAACACCTATTCTTCTCAAACTATTCCAAAAAGTTTAAGAAGAGAGAAGGCTCCCTAATTCCTTATATGAGGCCACCATTACCTTGATTGCAAAACCAAAGACATTACAAAAAAAGAAAACTATAGGCCGATATCTCTTATGAACATTGATGCAAAAATCCCTAACAAAATATTAGCAAATTGAATTCAACAATACATTAAAAATATCATACACCATGATCAAGTTAGATTTATTCCTGGGATGTAAGATTGGTACAATATCTGCAAATCAATTAATGTGATACACTACATTAACAAATCAAAAGATACAGAAAAATATCAATAGATGCATAAAAAGCATTCAACAAAATCCAGCATCCATTTATGATAAAAGCTCTCAGCAAAGTGGTAATAGAAAACATACCTCAATATAATAAAGGCCATATATGATAAACCTACAGCTAACATCATACTCAATGAGGAAAAGCTAAAAGCATTTTCCTTAAGATCAGAAAGAAGACAAGGATGTCCACATTCACCACTTCTCTTCAACATTGTTTAGGAAGTCTTAGCCACAGCTATAAGACAAGAAAGAGAAATAAAAGGAATTCAAATTGGAAAAGAGGAAGTAAAACTCATTATTTCCCAATCGCATGATACTATATACAGAGAACGCTAAAGATTCCACTATAATACTGTAAGAACTGATCAATGAATTCAATAAAGTAGCAGGAAACAAAATTAATATTTAGAAGTCAGTGGCATTTTTTATACACCAATGATGAACTTTTGGAAACAAATAAGAAAACAATCCATTCATGATTGCATTGAAAACAATAAAATACCTGGGAATCAAATTAACCAAGAATAGAATAGACCTAGTCTCAGAAAATTATAAGTAATTGAAAAAAAAGAAATTGACAAATAAATGGAAGCATGTACAATGTTCATGGGTAGGAAGAATCAACTTCATACAACCCAAAGCAATCTATAGATTCAATGCAATCCTTATTAAAATGCCAATGGCATTTTCAGAGATCTGGAACAAATAATCTTAAAATTTATAAGGAACTATGAAAGACTCGGAATAGCTATAGCAATCTTGAGAAAGAAGAACGAAGTTGGAGGTATCACACTACCTGATATCAAACCATACTACAATGCTACAGTAATCAAAACAGCAAGTACTGACACAAAAACATTGATCTATGGAACAGATTAGAGAGCCCAGAATTAAATCCACACCTATACACTCAATATATGACAAAGGAGGCAAGAATATATAATGGAGTAAAGACAGTCTCTTCGATAAATGGTGCTGGGAAAATTGGCCAGATATATGCAAGAAAGAAAGAGAGAGAGAGAGAGAGAGAGAGAGAGAGAGAGAGAGAGAGAGAGAGAGGAAGGAAGGAAGGAAGGAAGGAAGGAAGGAAGGAAGGAAGGAAGGAAGGAAGGAAGGAAGGAAGGAAAGAAAGAAGGAAGGAAGGAAGGAAGGAAGGAAGGAAGAAACTGGACCACCTTCTTAAACTATATACAAAAACAGACTCAAAATGGACTAAAGACCTCAATGTAAGACCCAAAACCATAAAACTTCTGGAAGAAAACAGAGGCAGTAAACTCTATGGTATTGCTAACAATTGTTTCTTTCTGGATATATCTCCTTAGGTAAGGGAAACAAAAAAAAGTAAATAAATGGTACTACATCAAACTAAAAAGTTTTGTACAGCAAAGGAAACCACCAACAAAACAAAAGATATTTGCTTATGATACATCTGATAAGAGGTTAATATCCAAAATATATTTTAAAAAATTCATACAACTCAACTATAAAAAAGATCTAATTTAAAAATGGGCAGAAGACCTGAACAGATATTTCTCCAAAAAAAGAAATACAGATGGCCAATAGACACATGAAGAGATGCTCAAGGTCACAAATCATCAGAGAAATACAAATGAAAACCACAATGAGATATTGCCTCACACCTATCAAAATGGCTATCACCAATAAATTGAAGAGCAACAAGTGTTGATGAGGATGTGGGAAAAAAAAAGGAACCTTCATACATTGTTGGTGGGATTGCAAATTGGTACAGCCACTATGGAAAACAGTATGGAAGTTTCTCAAAAAATTAAAAATGGGTATACCTTTGGACCCAGAAATTATACTTCATATCCAAAGAAAACCAAAATTATAATTCATAAAGATCTATGCACCCTATGTTCATGGCAGCACAATTTACAATACCCAAGATGTGCCCATCTTGGGTATATGCCATCATCTTAAATGCCCATCAACAGACAACTGGATAAAGAAGTTATGGTTCATATTTACAATGGAATATTACTCAGCCATTAAAAAAATGAAATCCTACCATTTGCAATGACATGGATGAACCTAGAGGTTACTTAGCTGAGTGAAATAAATCAGATAGAGAAAGATAAATACCATATGATTTCACTTAAATGTGGGATCTAAGAAACAAAAAGAACAAACTAATCAAAAACAGACTCACAAATATAGAGGACAATCTGGTGATGACAAGAGGAGAGGGAGTTTGGGGGGGCTTGGAGAAAGGGGTGAAGGGTTAAAGAAATACAAATTAGTAGTTGATAATTACTAGTGAATTGGGAGCACAGCATAGGGAATGCAATTATCATTATTGTAATGGCCAGATGGAGAGCAGGGGACAGAAAGAGAAATTAGGGGGACTATTTTAAAAATTACATAAATGTCTAACCAATGTACTGTATACCAGAAACTAATAATAAAATAATTTTTTAATTATATAAACTTTAATTATTAAACTTAATAAGAAAGATTTCATCAAAGAAACCAGGTAAAAGAGCAATATAACACAATCCATATATTTTTCTATAAAACAATCTTACTTATCATAAAAGAAGTAAACACTGTAAAGTTTCTAGAAATAAACTTTATAAAAAATATGCAAGATCTTTTTGAAAAATACTATAAAACTTTACTGAAGGACATAAAAGAAGTCCAGAATAAATATAGGGATACTATATGCTATTGGATAGGAAGATTCAATATTGTAAAGACAAAGTTTTAAATCAAAGTTTTAAATTAATTCATAAAGTTAATTTAATTTTAATAAAAGTCTCAAAATAATTTTAATAGAACTTGACAAGCTCATTTTAAAATTAATATAGAAAAGTAAATGTGTAAGAATGGCCAAAATAATTATGAAAAAGAAGAACAAGGAGAAATTATTTTCCTATCAAATATTAAGATGATTTATAATATTATGATAATTAATGCATAGGACTAGATGAATCAATCTCTAATAGAATAAAAAATTCAGAATCAAGTACATATATATTTGGAACATTATAAAAGTGACATTTCAAGTTATTAGGGAAAATTAACTGGGTAGTATTGGTAAAAGTGATTATCTACTTTAGAAAAATAATGTTAGGTTCCATCTCATGTACTCAGGCAAAACAAAAATAAAAATAAAAAAATTAGAAGAAAATATAGAATATATATTTTTCTTCTAAAATAAGAAAGGACTACTTAAACAAGGAATAACAAACAGAATTTATAAATTAACATCACTATATTTGGCCACATCAAAATTCAAAATCTCTAACAAATAATTTCATTAAAAAAGACAAAACACTCATGAAATATTTGTGCTGAATGTCACAACAAAAAGAACGACCAGTGTGAAGATATGTGAATGCTCCATAAAAAGACTCTAATGCCGCCAAGGCTCTCAACAACAGGTGGACAAGCTGGCATATCTTCCTCTTCCAGCCTCCAGTGCTTATGAACAGAGAAGCCACAGTAGTAGGGATGGAAGTCACATGCAACAACAATGACATGTACTTCTCCACTCTGAGAGAGGCCATCCCAAATCATACGCTATTGAGTACAATAATTTCTGAATGTTTTTAGAAATCAGATAGCAAATTTTTATTTTCAAAGGAATCTTCTTCCTTGGTGCTACTTATATTCATTTACATAAAATATTTTTAAATTAAAGTTGTCGGGGTCTTTTTCTTTATTCTCTCTCCCCCAAATGGAGGAAAATCCATTTCAATTTACTGCTGACAACAGTGAACTATTTGAACTGGTCTTGTTTTTAATGTCCCTTAATCCACCAATTGTTGAGTACCTTCATCAAACCCTCACTGGAAGGCAAGTGGATGTGCTTCACTCCAAACCAAGTTTCTGGTTTCTGGTGGGCTTAGACTGGGTATACCTGATAAACTGAAGTATCGCTGTCCATCCCTACTGTCTGAGACTCTGGGATAAGAACGCTGGAATAACATAATAATTACTCTTCTCTCTGTTATAAGCTTCCAAGGCTGAACTGAGGCACAGACAGTGGGGACAAGGGCAGGAAGTATATTCACATTAGCTTCAACTCACTCTGTCTCATGCCGTGGCTCCCAATTTTTTTCTTTTTCACTCCAGTTCCATCAACCTTATATTTTGTGGAGTTAATCTCTTACACTCATTTTGGGTACTGTGTATTTTCATTGACAGCCATGTCCTCATAGATATTTTGGGTTGAAAAAATGCAAATATCTGCTATACAAGCAGCTAAATTGACAATAATTTACCAGTAAATATTTTTACTTACTTTAATGGAATGCCAAATAGGCTATAGATTTTTAAATTTTCATTCCTGCTACCTTTTTTTTTTTTTAATGAGAACAACTGCCATTTGGAAGTTTTGTAAATAGTTTCTGCCTTTTAGGATTAAGATTGTAGGTTTGTAAATAGTTTCTGTCTTTTAGGATTAAGATTGTGGGTTTGTAAATAGTTTCTGCCTTTGAGGATTAAGATTGTAGGTTTGTAAATAGTTTCTGCCTTTGAGGATTAAGTTGTCCTTGGGACATATTCTCCTCTGGAACAGGAAGTATCCACTATGAGGATTTGATTTAGACAATAAACAAGAAAACACTAACTCCTTGTTTCAAGGAAGATTTCCTGAATGCAGGAAAATAGTCTCGGTGTAGAAATTTCATATGGATACATAAAGTTTTCTCTTTAATAAAGTAAACTGATCTCATTAGTGGTTTCTGCTAAGTAGACTCTTTTTGGTATTGTCATCTACAAACCTGGTTTAGACTGCCTTAGATATAAAAATTATGTCTTGTTCTTAAAAAATACATTTGTCCTAGTACAGACCATTACTAACAGGAGATTTGGAGCTAAAGCTGAGCTACAACAGGAGGGTCCAACAGGGCTGTTTCTTCTCTTGGGCCAGAAAAAGAACATGATAAGTTGCTGGCAGGGCAAAAAGCAAACTGCATTGGCCACTTAGATCTCTATGAGGTGTATTACTTAGATCATGATAAGCCAAGCTATTATCATCTTACAGAACAGAGCAGAAGTATTTTCAGAAAGAGAATCAGCGTTAACCATGCCAATGAGTTGGGGATGGGGCGATCAAATGTCTTCTATTTATTAATCCAGCAAGTATTTATTGAATGCCTACTTTATGACAGGCCCTAGTGTGGGGCTGGGTCACAGAAGTGATCAAAACATTCAAATTACTACTCTTTTGGAGTTATCGTTCTAGTGAAGGGATTCAAAAATGAACATAGTAATTGTATAATAATGCGTGTGAGAAGAAAGGGGTGCTATCTTTTAGAGGATAATAAGGATGGTCCTCTCTGATAAAGCGACCTTTGAGAGAGACCTGTCAGAATTGTGGAGGACTCATGCAGCTTGCAAGGAAGAGCTCTCTAGACAGAGAGCTCAGGAAATGCTCAGGAAAAAGTGCTAGAAAGGAGCAGAGCTGGGTGTTTTGTAAGCCAGCAACAAGAACGATAAGGCTGAAATAGAATCAACAGGGAAAGACTGGCAAAAAAATGAGGCCAGAAAGGTAGCTGAGGGACAGATCATGAAGGACAAAACAGGCTGTTGATAGGATCTAAAATTTTACTGCACAGAAGATGAGAAACATTTGGAGGGATTTGAGCAGAAGTGTAACATAGTAAACTAATATAAACATATATACCTAATTCACCCCACCCATATCTTAAATTTAGACATAGATTAAAAGATACACTTATAAATATAAGAAATCTATGACACTAGGAAACAAGAAAGAGTGCCATCAGTGAAGTAGAAATTCTGTAAAATTCAAGAAAAACAGAAATTAAACATAAGATCATATTGACAAAGAAAACTTTTACCAAAAACACATATCAGAGGTGAGTGAGGAAATGGGAGCAATTGGACACAGAAGTTCTACAAGCAGAAAGTTAGCACGCAGGATATTCCTAGTCTTGTCCTGGGCTTGTTCTGAGCAGCCGGTAGCAAAGGTATTGATTTGCCCACCAAAACAGTAGCTAAAACATGTTTGGAAACCCTGGGTGGTGCCCTACCTTAACAACATATAATAGAAACACAATTCCCTGTATTAGAAAAACAAGCTACTAATACACTCCACCATAATAAAATCACACCCTTCCCTAGTAATCACTGTCAATAGCATCTGACAATCAAAATGTCTCCCTTAAATGGGTAAACAGGTGTTTCCAAACACAAAGATAATTAGACAAGCAAGAATTATCTGGAATGAAACCAACACTGTAAAATACAGTCAATTGATTTAAAACCTGGAGAACTAGAATTGAGAAAAAGTTAAGAGAGCAGATAAAATAATATTTTAACTAGTATAACTAATAACTCCATATTTGAGAGAGTAGCAAGCCCATGAAAAGAAATAACTAGAGATCTTAGAAATTTAATAATCTTTTTGAAAAAAATATCCAAATGGGTTGAATTGCATAACAGACACAACTGAAGAATGATTTGAGTTAGACAATGGAGCTGAGGGGTATTTTCAGAGCAAAACAGAAACAACTAAAATAGATTATGAAAAAAAAAGTTAAATGTCAGAAGAGATGTGAAAGCCCAGAATCCATTTTTAAAAACTTCTAAAAGAAGAAAAGAGGTGTTGAGGAAGAATAAATAATTTAAAATCTACTAGACAAAAATTTCTCAAGGCTGAAGAATCTTTACTTTAAAGAATTTCAGGCAATTAATTTAAAAAGAACCCACTTCTCATAATTAGAGACATAGTAATGAAATTTCTAAGCCCAAAGGAGAAAACCAAAGAAAAAAAAGCAAACAGTCAAATTAGCATCTAAGAAAAAAGAAATAGACTATTATGAGGTATCTAATTGGTAGCACTGAAAACACTAAGGGAACTATCTTATTTTTCAAGAAAAATTATGTGAGGCTAGAATCCTCGACCTTGTTAAAAGTCATAGTTATGGTCAGTTATACTAAGGGGAATTAGGAATAATATTATGCCCTATTCATTGTCAAGAGAGAAACAGAGAGCATAAATGAGACAAAGACAATGAAAAAGAGAGACAGAGAGACAGAGATGGAGAAAAAGAACCACAAGATCGGCCATATTACAAGCTTTGGAGTAGCACATTGACAAATTGAAGAAACCAGAAAGAGATATTTGACAAATTTGTTCCAGGCTGCACACTGATTTGCAGAAATCACCCCAGATTTAGGGAGGGGTTAATTTCCAGCAAGCTCATGCTGGAAGAAAGGTACAAAAGAGAAGTATAATCTATTCTGTGGCCACAGAGTGGTAATGCAGGGAATTTATGCGTTATACTAAGAAATATTATCCTAGTCTCAGCTTAATTATTCAGGAAGCCACAAATGCCACTGAGATCGTAAGATGCTCTCAGCAGGGTAAAACTATCATTTATGCACTTGGTGGCTCAATTAGAGAAACCATTAAACCAGGTGAAAGCAGAATCTCATCAATATGAGGCTACCAGTGAGACCTCAAGCATCCCTATTTTCTTGGAACCACATAAATCTGATTACACGTAGAAAACATGAATTACATCAGATTTTCTGCTTCCAACTGAAGAAAAAACAGGTTGAAAATGTCCTCAAATAATAATTTGAATTAGAGGACAAAAGGCTAACAACCGAAGAAATGAAAAATTGTCGCGCTCTCTTGTCATCTAACCATTTGTTCTTCAGTTGAAGAAACAGAAAGTTTTTTTAGAGAATTAAAGAATTCTGCAATTAAAAATTAAAGAAAATTTAAGTCTTTAAAAATTAAAGAGAATTAAAAGCTTTCCTTAAATATTGACAGCTAAAAAGAAGTAAATAGTAATTACAATTTTTAGATTATACTATTATTAGAACCGCACACACACACAAAAATATGTAATCCCATGTCACCAAGTGAGCAAAACTCAGTTGATTCCCTCGCTGCTGACAAATGAATCAAAGGAACAGAGAGGAGAGTATAGAAATAAACCCATTTATAAAGGCATCAAAGCAAATCACTGGGGAAAAGGAAGTTGTCTCAACAACTAAAATAACTAGATATCTGTGTAAGTGAACCTCAACCCCTATCTTGTACTATATGCACGAAGGATTGTAATCCAATTTAAAAAAGCAAAAACTATCAATTTTTATAAGAAAAAAGAATGCCTTTTTGACCTCAGGATAAGCAAATATTTTTTAGACATGACACAGAAAGCACTAATCATAAAAATATACTGATAAATACAAGTTCATAAAAATTAAACAGTCAGCTCATCAAAAATCTCTAAGAAAATGAATAGGTAAACTATAGACAGACAATTTTCACAGTAACTATATCTAATAAAGAATTTTTTTAGAATACATTAAGAATCTTTATACTTATTAGAAAAACAACTGATTTTTTAATGGCCAAAAAAATAAACTGATGTTTACAAAAGAAAGATAAAATGGCCAATAAGCCCATGAAAAGTGCTCGTCATTAATCATAAGTGAAATTCAAACTAAAATCATGACAAAAAATCACTACAAACTCACTAAAATAACTAAAATTAAAAAGACTAACAGCAGTTTGTCTGAATGCTGATTAAATGTTGGATGTTGGTTAACCAACAGCAGTTAGTTAAATATTGGCAGGGATGTAGAACAACCTGAACTTTCAAATTTACACTGCTGTTGGGAATGTAAAATGATACTTCACAAAACTATTAGTCAGTTTCTCTTAAGACTGAACATACGACAGCAATTCCAGTCCTGCATATTTACTCAAAGGACATAAATACAAATGTCTGCAAAAATATCTGTATAAGAATACTCATAGCAAAGACTATACTTTCAAGGATCATTTCTATATTTTGTTACTAGAACACTCATAGCAGCTTCATACAAAGTAACCTAGAACTACAAATAGCCAAAATGTCCATCAAAAGAAGAAGAATCAAATTGTATATGCACAAAAAAAATCTTACCAAGCAATAAAAATAAACTAAGTAGAAATACTAGCAGCAATATGCTTAAATCTCAAAAACAAATTATGCTGATCCAAAAACTAAACACAAACAGTGCTTATTTTATTTAAACAAAGTTCTAGAACTAGAAAAACTAATTTATTGTAAAAGAAACATGGAACGTGGGCAGTCTGTGAATTTGGAGGGTGGCGAGCATGTGGGGAATGAGGGAAATTTTGGGAATGATGCTGGATAAGTAACACATGTGTATGCGTTTGTTCACTTAAGATCTACACTTGTCTTTGTAAGTAAATTTCGTCCAAATAAAATAAACAATAGAACATTAGTTAAAATAACATGGTTTCTCTTTTTATTTACATTATTGATTATTCTAAATCATGTGTCAATTCATTTTTTGTCAAATTTGGACCATGACTTTCTGTACAGCTTTTGTTTTTTGGTGCATTTCTCATTGTCTATTCTTTCTCTTTAAGAGAGAAAGAAATTAGAGACCATCATCATCTCTTTCATTCTTCATTATACAAACTGTAATGGCACTCACTTTAGTGCTGAATGCATTCATCACAGGACTTTCTGTTCTAATTTCCTTCCACTGTATTTCAGCCTTGCTGCAATGTATAAAATATATATTTTTGCACTATTTGTTCAGGCCCACTGTTTCTTAGGCATCTTGGCTTCATTTTTCTCAGATTTCTATTTTATTTCTCTGGAGTTTAGTCTTAATATTTTAAAACTTTGTAGAAGTTAAATGTTTTAAATTATTGCAATCTGAAAAAAATATCTATTTTGCTCTAAAAGTGGATTGATAATTTAAAAATATATAGAATTCTACCAAAATAATTTTTCTTTAAACCCTAAAACTTTTTCCTTAAATTTTAACAACCAATAAATTCTGATTTCATTTGCAGTTAGGTAAACTTTTTTCTTTATTTTTTTTAAGAAGTTTCACACATCTTTTTAACCTTGTTGATTTGAAATTTCACTAAGATAGGGCTACATGTAGGATGAATTCCAAAACTGAGGTTATAGTAAACAAATTTAGAAACCAAACGTTATCAGCCACAGAATCCATCAAACTTTAAGTTTCTAAAAATATAAAATTTAATTTGGTAACATTTATTTGTTTATTTCATCAAAGAGTATTAAAAACCTATCACATTCCAGAAACTATTTGAGAAACTTAAGATACACGAATGAAATAAAAACAGTTAAAATGGCTGTTCTCCCCATCCCCAAGTTTATATTCTAGAAGAGACAGAAAATAAACACAATTTAAATATAAGTAAATACATAAAATACATAAACATATAAGTAAATATAGAGCATATTAGATGTTGATAAGTGCTATAAAGAATAAGAGGTGGAATACAGAAAATTAGAAATATGAAAGATCTGTAATGGCATGGACTGAAATTGCAAATAGAGATATTAGCACTATCGCTTAAAAGGTAATATTTGAGCAAAGACTTGAAGAAGGTAAAGGATAGATCTAAGGGAAGAGCATCAAAGGCAGAATGAAGAGCTATTGCAAATATCCTAAAACAAGAAGGTATCTGCCATGTTTGAGAAATACAATGGAGGCCAGAATGGCCGGAAGAGAGTGGATAGGAAAAAAAATAATAAGAGATAATAATACTGGAATGTTTTGGAGAGCAAATAATGCACGACCTTTTTAAGCCTTGAAAAGTTTTTAGAATAACAGTGATGTTATCTGGCTTATGTCTTTTAAAAAAGGCGATTTGGTTAATGTATTAATTACAGGTAGATAGATAGATACTATATATACTATATACACACACTTCTGTCTTTCTCATAAATAGATACTTTCATATTTTCCTTGTCTTTAGTTTACCATTTCCTATTTAATATAAATAAAATGACCTCTGTAATTTAATCAACAAATATTTCATGACCAGTTGCATGGCACTGTTCATGGTGCTGAAGATGCAGAGGAAAGAAGTTGAAAGGTTGTTTCTCTCATAGAAAAAAAAAATCAAGAAATAATAACCAGTTCATAAACAATAAAATAATTGGTTACAATTATAGGGGGAGTAAAAGAGACAAATGAAGTAGAAAGTGACTTAATGGCTACTTTAGAGGAGATGGTTGGAAAAAGTCATTCTGAAGAAATAACAAGTAAGCTAAGACCTGAGAAGCTATCCATATAATGGTCAAGGGAAGAGCAGGAGAAATTGCTTGTGCACAGATTTTAAAGCAAGGAAAATAAACTTACTCTAGTTAAAAAATTCCAAAATTCCATTTTACTAGATCATATTGGATACCAGGAAACTGGAGACTTAAGCAGGACCAGATCATGGGGTAGTTTGAACTAGGTTAATAGCCAAAGAGGTGGTGTGGACAGATTGAGTTAAGAATAAGACTAGGATGAACTGAGAGAGGAAAGTCTAAGCTTTCTATATTGACTTAGTCACCTATGACTTTTGTTCTGTGTCTTGCTGGAGAAAAGATGGTTTTGAAGCCTATGGAATCTTTAAAGCACCTCTTTGGTATTTTACCAAATATCTTTGCCTAAGGCATAATTTGAAATTCCATGTAGTTGCCTTTCATACTTAAAGCTCCCTAAAAAACTCTTGACACGGCAGGATTTTTAAATAAAGCAGCTCCTTTTGTTCTGGCCTTGGATACTGGGGCATCATGCCCTAGGTTTGTTTGCCAGTTCAGTGGCATCAAAAGTCAAAAGGTGAAAGTCAGTGCAGCCTAATGAAAAGAGGACAGGAGAAAAGCAGAGCACAGCAAAGGCTCAATTTATCCAGTGTCAGTGAGGAACAGGTGATTTTGTGTAAGCGATTAGTGACTAGATGAACAAAACTTCTCAAAGAAAGCAGCTCTACTTAGATTAGACTTATTTAATTCTTTTATTAACAAAATGTAGATTTGAGGTTCAAATTGGTGTAAGTGTGAATGTTAGCTATTCACTGAGCCAAGACGCTTGACTTCTTTAAATGTACATTTCCTTACTTCTAAAGAAAATAATACTTCTATCTCATGTGTTTATTGTGAGTATTACATGAGCTAATTTGTAAAGAACCTGTACATAAAATGTCAATACTCTTTGGTGGCCAATGACTATTCTGTAACGTCATCTCCAGAGGAAAAAGGTAATATAAATCATGTGGCAAGAATATAATGTGATTAAGAAACCTTTCTTTAACAGCTGGTATGCTCAAGAAAATCCCTCTATTACCTTCTTGGTTGGAAAATCTATACCTTAATAATAACAGAGGTTGTCTCAATTTATTCTCAAGCATGCAGGTTGTTGCTGACTCCCTATTAATGGTTTCAAAAAATAAATAAACCACCTCTCACACAGAAGAGATGCTGCATTTGGGATATTTTATATCCCAACTTTTTTCTTCTCTTTTATTGCTTCATTTAGTTGAACAATAATAATAAGTAATCATCAAATATTGACATGATCAATGAAACAGAATCAATGATCAAAGACACAGCAGAGATGGAGAGAGTAATAATTATATGCTAAGAACAAAGTATGAGCCACATGCTATGCTGGATAATTTTAATCCTTTCTTCGATCCTTAAGGAAGATGCTATTCACATTTTACAGATGAAGAAACCATTGCACAGAGGGGTTAGGTAATGTGTCCAATGGCAGAGCTGTAAGGAGGCAAAACCAGGATTTGAACTTGTCTATCAAAGCCCAGGCCATTTCTATTATATCAGAAGAAAAGAAAAAAGAAAAAAAAAACAGCCATCTGGGTAGGTTCATAGAAGGAAAACCAACAGTGTCAAAGATGGGTGTAATTTAAACAAGAAAATGAATGTTAGTTAAATACCTATTTTGTAAAAACTTTGTTTTTATTTTGTTGCATGGTCTTTGTGTTGTATGTGATGTAGTCCAGCTCTTCCTCCTGCCCTCTGCCACTGCGAGTCTGGAGCTGCTAAGCCCTGGTGCTCCCTAGTGGGAGACCCTCAGCACCCAGAATTTTCTCTCTCCCTCCACACCTAGTCTTGTCACGGCCTATCAACTTGGAATCCTTATTCCAAATCCTTTCCTTCTTGGCCATTCCAGTGGGACTGCTCAACTCTGACTCACAAATCTACAGCCAAAACAAGGCAGGCTTTTCACAAAATGCAGAAAGGATGGTAGCTTTTTCAAAGGAAATTCTCAGTGAAAGAGCAATAAAAAGACCCCAGGAGAGCAAAGGATGTTTTCTCCTTGTTAAAAAATCTTTACACATTGATTAACAATATGCTGTGAAATAGAGTCACCTTGTGACTTTTAAAATACTATGATGTATTTAGTTTAAACCATGCGGTAACCATGTCTCTCTCCATGAAAATCCTGAGGCTTATAGTTACTCAATTTTCTCACTGACAAAAGTTTCATTTTCCAAGAAACTATACTTTTTATTATTGTTCTTTGCTCATTTAAAAATTACCAAGGCTTAAAAACATATAATGGAGAAAGGAAAGCCTCTTCAATAAATGGTGTTGGGAAAATTGGAAAACCATATGCAAAAGAGTAAAACTAGACTGCTGTCTACTACCATACACCAAAATTAATTCAAAATGGATCAAACACATAAATATAAGACATGAAACAATAAATAGCATAAAAGGTAACATAAGTACTAAACTTATGGACCTTGGACTTAAAGAGGATTTTATAAATTTGACCCCAAAGTCAAGGGAACTAAAAGCAAAAATAATTTAATGGGGCTATCAAAAGCTTCTGCACAGCAAAAGAAACGATCAACAAGACAGAAGCAATCACCTGAATGACAAAAGATATTTGCAAAAAATTTCTCCAAGAAAGGCTAATATACAAAATACACAAAGAACTCATACACCTCAACAAGAAAAAGTAAACAATTCAATTTAAAAAATTGGCAGAGGACCTAAATAGATACTTCACCCAAGAAGACATACAAATGACTAACAGACATATGAAAAGGTGTTCACTAGCTATTAGGAAAATGCAAATCAAAACCACAATGAGATACCACTTCACACCTGTTAAAATGGCTATAATCAATAGAACAAGTAATAGCAAGTGTTGGACAGGTTGTAGGGAAAAAAGGAACCCTCATACACTGCTGGTGGGAATGTGAATTGGTACAGCCACTATGGAAAACAGTACGGAGGTTTCTCAAAAAATTGAGAATAGAATTACCATATGATCCAGCAATCCCTTTTCTCGGGATTTAACCCCCAAATTTTGAAAACATTTATTTATAAAGATATATGTACCCCAATGTTCACTGCAACTTTATTTATGATGGCCAAGACAAGAAAACAACCAAAGTTTTCTTTAATAGATGACTGGATAAAGAAGCTGTAGTACATATAGACAACAGAATACTACTCAGCCATAGGAAAAGATGAAATACTACCATTTGTGATAACATAGATGAATCTTGAGATTATCATGCTAAGTGAAAAAGTCAGACAAAAAAGTTGAGAACCATACGATTTCACTCATATGTGGGACATAAAACTGAAAGCAACAAATGAACAAGACAGAGACTCATGGACACAAAAAATAATTTAGTGTTTACCAGAGGGAAGAAGGGAGGAAAGGTAGATAAGGGTAAAGGGGATCAAATATATGGTGACAGAAAGAAATTTAACTCTGGGTGGTAAACACACAATGCAATATACATATGACGTATTATTAAAACCTATATAATTTTATTAACCAATGTCACCCCAATAAATTTAATAAAAGATAAAATAAAAATAAAAATTAACGAGGCTTATCTAGAGAAAAATTAATTGGTAAAGGCCAGCTGGGTGCCTCTTTAGACTCAAACATCACAGCTGCATCCAACTAATGCTCTTAGTTACAATATCATGTCAAAGGGGGAAAAAAGAGAAAAAATTAATTTAGAATCTTTTATAATTTCCACAGATAATTCAGTTTAAAACAATTTTATTCTCTTTTAGAGAAGATATTAAAAACAATAACTCCTTCTCTAATAAAATATTCTACTTGAAATGTCATTTTCAATTTTCCAAAGTGCTTTTATACCTATTATATGATTTTATGTTCCAAACCATAGAATAGAGGAAAAGTAATATTAGCCCTATTTTATACATTAGAAAGGTGAGGCAAAGAGGTACTGTGATGCCTCCAAGTTCACACGACTGATTAGTGACAAAGCTAGGTTAAATAATTCATTATAACTTCTGAAGTTATTTGCTCTCTTAGACTACTTATTATTCCTGCCATTTTTTCTATTTCTATACAAGAAATTATTCTGCATTTATTCAACAGATATTTGTTGAGCACCTATTATTTGACAGGTGCAGCTCTAGGAAGCAGAGATATATTGGTGAAAACAGATCATTTCTCCACTAATATGAATCATACTTTCTAGTGGAGAAAGAAAGAGAAAAAAGTTAAACTTAAAAACTAGAAAAAAAATATCTGATAGTACCAACAGCTTTGCCAAGGGTGTATTGGCAATTAATGGGGGCCCATTTTAGTCTGGGTGTTCAGTGTACCACCACCCTCACAGTCCCCTGGGTTTGTAACCTCAAGCTCTTCCTCTCTGAAAGCATACATCCTATCTATTGTCAGGTCATATTCCACCAAGACATTCAGTAATTCCTTGACATTATTTACATGTTTCTCCTCTGATTCCATAATCACTTCCTTGACTCAAAGACTCTTAGCCTCTATCAGGTAAACTCTCCAAAACTCGCTTAGCTGATCTCACTGCCTCCAATTTTTCTCCCTTCCAATATAACTTTCTTATTCCTATCTAATTGATTTTAGTAAAAGCCATGTTGCAGAACCCATGAAAAAGACCTTATTCCAGAACTCAAGATTCTATCCAATCTGATGTAAACTTCTCTCTCAAATATACTTTATTCAAGGCAAATGAAACCACTCACTTTTCTACTTCTATACCATTATTTTTATCACTCCCTCCATTTATGATCCCCATACCCTCCTAGCCAGTTTCTAAAACCTGCCTCTTTTCCAGGGTCAGCTTCAAAGACACATGCTCCATAAATAAATGAGCAAACACATGAATAGACTCTGGTGCCTCCCCTGCTCTGTTTTTGTCAATCGATTACACTTTCAACATTAGCATTGCTTGGTCTTTTACATTGCCCTTTGCCTCTTTCAGTAGATATGATTTTCCCTTACCTCTCCATTGGCATATAAACTAATTCAATTCTGCAATATTTCTTATTAGCCTCAAGCTCCTCAGCTGTAGACCTCTGCTCTCCTGCCTTCTAATCCTCTCAGGGCAAAAAACAGTTTAATATCATCTGCCAGCTGATGGCACCTGCTCTCCAGGAGTAAGCCAGTCTCTGAATTCAACCTTATCTGACAGTGCTTTGGAATTCCCATAACACTCAAACAGATCTCTATAGTCATGCACTTTCAGAGCCCCCTGTGGTAATTTTTTCCTTTTAGGCCCAGCAAAAATGCTCTCAAGAGCACAAAAATGAAAGGAACAGGGGAGCATGATGCATGGTTTCTACAGGAAATCAATAGCTACTAAAAATATCCCACATGAAATACCCTGAATGAAGCATTTCTAGTCTCACTGGAAGCCTTTGGGGAGCTCACAGGGCTTTGGTTGTGAAATCTCACGGGAATCATTCTCAGAATGAAAAGGTATCTTTCTTTCAGGCAATGACTTTGCTTAAATCATGTGCTGCAACTAATATTTAGATCTTCTCTCAGATAGGTACATGCTAAGATCTACATAACGCTGTATTTGCATAACCATTGATGAAAGAAGACTCAAGAGGAAAACTTTAATACCCAAATGGTTGGGGAAATGCCAAAACTTCAGTGGCTGAAGGAGGCTACTGAATGTCATTAGGCGTTGAGAACTCGTGAGGAGAAAAAGAGTGGAAACTCCTATCACAAATACAAATAGATTTTTGGAGACTTTAGAGTGTCAGGCTGACTCCTCTCCTGATGATGCCTCTGGTTTTTGTAGTGAGCAAAATATAGTCAATAATATTGTAATAACTGTGTATGGTTCTAGGTGGGTACTAGACTAGCCAGGGGATCACTGTAAATTATATAAATGTCTAACTATGCTGTACCAAATAAATGACAGTTGCTTTATTGTTATTACTGACATCATTGTGATATCATTTTGCTGATTTTTAAACTACATTCCTCAAGACTCTTGTTTTGAGTAGCTATTTTCTAAGATAAGCTAAGATGAGCTCACATCTTCAAAGTTTTCTGATCACTCTGGCCAAATAAAATAGTACTCATTAACCTTAAGGTTGGGCAGGGGCTCTAAGAAATCCCTTTTAGTCCTTGTGCACTTCCTCATTCCAGCTGCATGGAAGCAAATATTTTAGCTGAAGCTCCGGAAACCATTTTGGAACCATGAAATAAAAGAAGAGAGAATTGCAAAGACCTCAATCTTGACATTTTGAGTCATTAAAACAAGAACAATGACCAAACTCAGGGCTTCTTTAATTGAGATATAAGGGCCATTAGATTTCCCTTAAACCTGTTCACAGGACCCTTGTAAGAGGACTCAAATGCTAGAAAGGATCCTAGTTAAATACATTTAACCCAACATTTCACATTTTATCACAGAACATTTGTTTTCTGAAATGCCTATTAACATCCTTTGAGAAAATGTTCCAAGATACACCAGTTGGGAAACTGCTCTAGTGCTTGACTTTCAACTATGACATTTCCAGTGGGCATCACTTTTATTTGCACACTGGGGTTCCAACATGATCACTTACCCAGAATATTACTGGGTGATGTTATACACATGGATAAGCCCTGCCCCTGCCTCACTGGTGGGTGTCCCTGAATGACACTTCAACTGTAACACTTCTTTTAGGGTATCATTTTCCAGAAGGCACCTTAGGGCTTCCTGGTAACATGTAACTAGGAGATACACAGCAGATGCACTGTAGACCCAGACAAACTTCAGTTCTAGAGTAAAGCCCTCTTAGACCTAAACTGGCTGACCTGCTATCCTAATAATAGGAACTGAGCAACCTGATTGCAACTCTTTTTTCCTACGGGTTTTAGGAAGCCCAAACCCAAATTTATAGGCCAAATTTAACACCTATGTTGTCCTTCATGGTTCAAAGTTAGATTCCTCCTTTTTAAATGTGGTCATAGCTTTCCATTTTTATTTATATTTCCCTGATATTCTTTCCTCATTTCTTTCCATAGCCTACTCCTGTTTGATGTATGTGGTCTGACTGCACCTCTGTCATAGCCCCCAACGACCAGGGATCCCTAGGACTTGAGGCTTTTTGGCATTCATTTCCTTCATTCATCTCTTCCATAAAATAAATTCAATCCCTTCTCACCTACTAAGGACTTAAAGTTATTTAAACTGATTGTTGCAGATACCCACTTCTCCTGTAATCAAAAATGTAATCAAAAATGATTTAAAAGAAAAAGTAAATTAATAAAAATAAGGTAAATACAGTGCTGGAGATTTTAATATACCACCCCTCTCAAGGAGGGTGGTAATTACACACACACACACACACACACACACACACAGTTTTTTAAGAACATTGTTAATGGAAGTTAAGCAATTCATGGAAGAGATTCAGGAAGCCAAGACCTTCTCAAAACCCTGAGACAAGACCCAGTTCTCTTAACTTGCTTCTAAATCTTAATGTAAACCAGATCACATAAGTATATTTTAAATGCTTTTATAATTTTTTCACTCTTTTCTCTAATCCAGAAAAGTAATTACCTCATGCAGCTTGTGAATCATACTTGTACACATGAATGGGGAATGAAAAAAAAAAAAATAACAGCTTTGCCAAATTAGCAGTGTATGTATGCAAAGAAATTCACAAATTACAGTGATTATTCTGAACATCTGATTCCAGAGGGAATCACATCCAAGTAATAGAAATAGTTGAAGATGAACATCCTGGAGCAAATCATGTTGACTCAGCATAGACACTGAATCTGTCTTAACACCATCTGCCCGGCCACCAACCACCCCTGTTCCAGTGACCATGAACACTTGCCTGGATTATTCAACTGCCTCGAAATAGGACTCCTTTCTTCCTTGCATGTTCCTTGCAATCCATTCTCCAGAGAGAAAACAAAGTGAATTTTCCAACATAAATCATATCACATCACTGCCCCCACTTTGCTCCCCTCACTTAAAACTCTCCTGTGGCTTCCTACTGCAATTAGATAAACATCCAGACTCCTTATCAGCACTCCTTATCAGTCCCTTCAGAGCATGGTCCTGCCTGCTTCTCCCACCAAACCTCATAATACTCCTTCTGTTTCTCACTCTGATGTGTTCCTCCAACCAAATAATGACTATATGCATTTGTCAAAATTTGTAGAAATGTACACTTAAAAAAAGTAAGTTGCTGCATATAAATTATCCTTTAAAAATAAAAATGTTTTTATAAATACTAATTAACTGGAATTGTTCATTTTTGAAAGATATTTAAAATAACAACAAAAATTCAAAGACCCTGGAACAGCACAGCCAGCTACACGCCCACAGGGAAGGGTGGAGGAGGCTGGGGTCCAGTTTTTCCCTTCGCCCAGGTCACTTAGGCTCTCATAAAACCCCAGCAGCTCAGCCTCTGGTTAAATCGTTTCTTTCCTGGGGGCACACTGTTAGAACAGAATGTTCTTGCATGTTTTAAAATGGCTCCTTTCTCCACTTCTGGGGGCAAGAAGGAAATTTTTTATTTTTTGTTTTTACTGTGAGAACCTAGTAGAGCTCCAGGAGGTAAAACTCACAAAAGTGTGGGGTCCCCCAATGACTGACTGGGTCCCTTGCAGTTTTTAACTCTCAAACTTGAGCTTCCAGCAATGTGTCGATTAGATTTCAGGCTTCCTAACCTGGCACTGCTTCCTGTGGAGGTAGACGCCTATGGTTTTCTGCTCAGGTCAAGTTGTGATTTTCTGGAGTCTCCTGTCAGTCACTCTAATTCAGGGGGCAGCAGTTTGCCCTGTGACTTCACTTCTCTTAATGGATCTAAGAAGAATTGTTGATTTTTTAGTCTGTTCAGCTTTTTACTTGTTGGGACAGAGTGACAAGTTTTTTACAAACTGGACTGTAACTACTTAACAAAATGTGTAGAAAATATTTATGAGGAAAATGATAGATTTCATATATATAAGAAGACCTAAATAAATGAAGAGATATTTCAAGATTATGGATGAAAAGTCTTGCTCTTATGATAATTAAAATCTCAAATTTAATGCAATGCTAATCAAAATCCCAATAAGACTTTTCATGGAACTTAACGGGAAACTTTAATACAAAAGAGGTTAATGGGCTAAAAAGAGCCAAGACAGTATTGAGGAACATTTATGATGATGGGACTTGACTAACTAGATATCAAGTCTTAATAAAAAGCTATAGTAATTGATGGGGACACACATATGTCAATAAATCAGAGTAAAGAGTATAGAAACTAAAATTTTTAATATAATGGTAACATTATATAATGTTGGGACAGGTGATTATTCATGTTGAAAAAAATGAGACTACCTTCCTCACACCACACAAAAAGTATTACATATTTGTTAGGGACCTAAATGTGAAGAACAAAACTTTAAAATTTCTATGGGAAAACATCCTTATGTTCTCTGGATGAGGAATGATTTCATAGCTATGTCACACACAAAAAAAAATAACTGTCAAGGAAAAGTTTGATTAAAATGGCCACATCGAAACCAGAATGTGAGTCACAACAGCAAGTATCACAGGCAAAGTAAAAGGCAAGCCACAAAGTGGGCAACAATTTGAGTATTATTTAGAGCAGTATGAACTCATGAATATTTTTTAATTTGATGGATTATAACCCATTATTATTATTTAGTTTATTGCTCAAATCCCCCCAGATTTTTCTAGTGAGTGCCCGCTCAAGCTAGCTTCTATGTCTTTCAAAACGCCCCATCATTTTTAGAGACCTGGTTGTTCTCATTGGAGAATAGTATTTAGAAACCTAGATCTGTGTTCTTGGTGTATCAGTATTATTTTCAATAAGAAAACATAGAAGCAACTTAACCATCCCTCAGCCGAATACAAAACAATGTACAAAAGACATGAACTAGATCTACCAGTATCAACCTAGGTTAATCTCACATTAGTAAGTCGAGTTAAAAAGCTAGTTGCTCAATGAAATATACAGTATATTATCATTTATTTAATTATTTAGGACCCACAAAATAACAGTGCAATTTTGTTACTAACATATCTATATATAGAGACAAAGAGAAAACAGTGATTGGTATCCAGGAGCTGGCCAGACACTCACAGCTAGGCCATGGTGTTCTTCTGCTGAACATAAATAATTTTACAGAGCATCAACATCAGACAAAATCATCCTGTGTCCAGGGTAGATCAAAACAAAAACGGACTACTCCATAATTACATCTGAACACTAACAAAAATAGGAACATTGCCCAAACCACAAAAGTGACCAAATATCCCCTTATCTTGGCTAATAAAAGCGCTGTGGCTACTTAACCAATTACAATTTTATAATGTTCTAGGCTTTTCTTCATCTCAATGAAATTTACTAAGATATCTAATCATAGAATTACCCCGCTTCCTGGCAGCATGCGACCCAGAGCAAAGCCAGCTTCATTAAACCCTTCCCAGAACCACCTAACACAGACCTAAATCCTACAGTGAGTCCTTTCTATGACCATCCCACTGAGATGCCCAGTGGTTCTCCATGGTGTATGCGAAACTGCAGGTGTGTTTCTCACAGTTTTTGAAAGGAGGGCTTTGGCGGTAGCAATTTTGCACAGGAATAATGTACTCAAACTTCAGGATAGCCCTTACATACAGAGAGAGAGAAAAGGAGGAAGATCCGAGGCAGAGAAAAGGAACAATTCAGGTGTATTTTAATGTTTTACTTCTTTTAAAAGAGAAATCTAAAAAGTACATGACAAAATATATGTATCTGTTTATATTTAGTAGAGGAAACATAGTAGTCTTTTATTAGTTGCTCTGTTCCTTTTTTTTTTGATTGTGATGAAATACATATAAGTATAAAATTTGCCATCTTAACTGTTTTTAAGTGAGTAGTTCAGTGGCATTAAATACATTCACATTGTTGGCTACCATCACTATCACCCACCCACAGAAATCTTTTCATCTTGCAAAACTGAAACTCTGTACTTATTGAACACAACTGCCCATTTCTCTTCTCATCCCAGTCCCTGGCAACCACCATTCTACTTTCTGTGTCTATGATTTTGACTAATCTAGGTATCTCATAGAAGTGGAATCATACAGTATTTGTCCTACTTCTTGACATGATTGAAATATATCATTCTTTAAGTAAGAATTTCTGTTACAATGGAGTAAACGCAAAGGTCTTCCCAGTAACACCTTAGAGGAAACCAATTTTAAGTTTTTAAAAAAATGTTTAAGTGTTTGTATGTAAACATAACCTTTCAGACTACACACAGAGGGATATAATGGGATAGATACTTCTATTGTTTTTTTGCGTCTTACCTTTGCACTACTAATTGTAACTAATGTTAAAATTATCTTTCTGTTTGCCCCACTTTGATTATGGGGATAGTTCCTCTTTTCTCTTTTCATTTCCAAGTCAGGCACAGTAAATGGCACATAACTGATACTTCATAAATGTGTCCTAAATAAATGAATGAACTAACTATTCCATTAAGACTGATTGTGTTTGGAAATACTTCAAATTAGTGACTTGAAAAATATTTTTTGAAATATATGATTTGTTCCAGATCTTCAGTTTCAGATCATCCTATTTAATTTTCTCTGCTACCTTTACGGTAATCTCAACTATCCTCAAAGCTTTAGTAAAACAAGAAAATTCCTCTTCCCTGAAAAGTCAAGTATTCGCATGGTTGATCTCCCTTCCCCACAGCCTTATCTTGCTGCATCAAGTATTTGAAACATTAAATAGTTTTCAGGCTGCTCTAATTGAAGGGATGTATGGCTGCTGAAGTTGTGCCAGTTGCCACATTACTGTAGCCATAACTCAGGTAAAGTACAGACAAGAATGACTTCTTGGACAAAAGACTTATCACTCACTAACTATTTTAAGGCAATTACTTCCTTTATTCTTCTAAGCCTGCCATTGCTCAGGATGCCAAGGAAAAAGAATTTATTGTAATGGATCACAAACTCAAACTCAGGGGAAACTGTTAAATAAACAAAACAAAACAAAATGAAAAAGAGAAATTTAATTACCTTTGACTACTTGAACACATCAGTGAAAATGAGCTCAAATCTAGTCTGTGTCTGAGATCCAGTAATATGGACCAGTGAGAGGTCACATACTGTGAATGAAGAAGACGTGAGCCCATGTCTCTGGTTTGACATATGACTCTGGTTTGAAGTGTGACTCTGGACCATTCCCATAACTTTGCAAACACTCATTTTCCTCAAGTGGGAATACTATCTACCTTAGAAGGATGTTAACAGATTAAATGAGAAAAGGTAATGTCAACCTTTTTCATATAGAGGCATATCTCATTCTATTGTGCTTTGCTTTATTGCATTTCACAGATACTGCATTTTTTTTACAAACTGAAGTCTCGTGGTAATCCTGCCTTGAGCAAGTCTATCAGCACTAGTTTTCCAACAGGTTCAGATAATAATTAGCATTTTTTAGCAATGAAGTGTTTTTAATTAAGGTATGTACATTTTTAAAAACATAATGTTATTGCACACTTAACAGACTACAGTACAGTGTCAACATAACTCTTATATGCACTGGAAAACCAAAAAATTAATGTGGCTCACTTTATTAATATATTAACTTTGTTGCAGCAGTCTGGAACCAAACTCACAATATCTCTGAGATATACCTGTTCTGTAGTTTACTCTACAAATAAAATTGCACATTTATTAAAAGAATTTATCAAAGAAACATCTGAAGACCAGAAAGTAAGTGTTCCCCAGGGTGAAAGAATAAGTAGAACTCAGATTTCTGTACGTTTTAAAAACATAGACTTCTTTCGTGACAAGGCATTTTTACCTCAGTTTGCGTTCCTCTGAGACAATCAGAAGGAAAAATTGTGGTGATATTTTAGACTATGAGCCCTAAATTACAAAATGCCCAAAGAAGCTTTATTGAGCTAACAAGTCTAGCATTCAGGATTTCAACAAGTTCTCAACACTCTCTCAGGTCCTCTTCCGTTCTTTAGTCAGCTTATTTTCCACTCCCCATGGTGACTGTATAGAGACTTTTGCATTCTCTTTAACTAAACTACTGCCCCAGTCTCAGCAGACAACCTCACCCAACCTCACAGAAAAACTGGGAGCCATCAGAGAGCAGCTCTCAACTCCCTACCACCTGCTTTCAAACACACAACCTCCCTACATCTGCCCTGTCTCCTCAATTCTTCTCAAAGCCAGTTTCCTTCTTCTCAGTCAAGGTCAAATCCTCTGCATATGTTCTTAGCCCATTTCCTATCAATCATCTCCTCTCTCTTCTGTCTTCTCACTTATCATCATCTCTGCTTGGTTCCCAATCCAGGTCATTCAAATACACAGAATCCTAGCGTCAAGGACATCTTTCGAGCCCTAGAAATATGCACCACTTCTTCCCAAATCAGGCCCTGGCATACACTCTTTTCCCTTCCTGAAATGGTCTCTCCTCTTCCCCACTCAGCCCAGAGCTACCACCCACTACCCTTCACTGGTAATGTCATTGTCTCAGAGAAGTTTCTCTGACCCTCCAGTTGCAGTGGTAACCAAACATCTAATAATGTACTGCTGACCCTCTTTACCCCTGGATTCTGCGCTCACTAACATTCATTCATAACCTGAAAATCAACACAGAGCTTTTACTGTCATTGCAGGACATACACAAAGTTGGAGTCATGTGACACTCTTTCCCAACTGAGGTCAAACAAGGTGACGTCTGCCTTCTTGCTTCAGCTCTCATTGTAAATGTGTCCTTTTCTATTTTTACTGCCACATTTTCACATTTTGGTGTTTTTTGTTGGTGATTTCACTGTTTAAAATGGGCCCTTAGTAATAAAGTGCTGTCCAATGTCCCTAAACAAAGGAAGCCTTTATGTGCTTTACAGGGAAAATATGTGTGTTAGACAAGTTTCATTTCGGCATGAGTTCTGTTGCTCTTGGCCATGAGTTCAATGTTAAGAAATCAACAATATATATTAAATAAGGTGTCATCAAAAGATACATACATAAAACAAGGTTAGGTATTGATTATTGACAAAAAAATATTGTGACCAAAAGCTAGAGGAACCTAAACTTCTAGGAGCAATGACTCGGTCTGTTAATCTGGTGTTCACAGTGACTTTCAAACAGAACAACTGTAAAAAACAAGAATCTATGACTTGTTTTACTTATTATCTCTCTCCCTACAGAATGTAAGTTCTAAAAGTGTAAAACAACTGTCTTTTTAAAAAATTTTCTTTCAATTACAGTTGATATTCAATATTATATTAGCTTCAGGTATATAGCATAGTGGTTAGACATTTATATAACTTACAAATGTTCCCCCCAATAAGTCTAGTACCCACCTGGCAATACAATATTACAATATTATTGACTATATTTCCCATGCTGTACTTTACATCCCCTTAGATATTTTGTAACTGCCAATTTGTACTTCTTAATACCTTCACCTTTTTATTCAGGCCCCCCAACACTCCTCCTGTCTGGCAAACATCAGTTTGTTCTCTGTATCCATAAGTTTGTTTCTGCTTTGTTTATTTGTTTTTAGATTCCACATATAAGTGAAATCATATGGTGTTTGTCTTTCTCTGACCTACTTCACGTAGCATAATATCCTATAGGTCCATCCATTTTGTCACAAGTGGCAAGATTCTATTCCTTTTCATGGCTGAGTGATATTCCAAACTGTCTTAATTATAGCTGTATTATTGATATAGGGCCTTGTACATAGTAGAAGTTTAATAAATATTTGTTGATTTGAGTGAATAAAAATTAATATCCTCTTCCAGTAGTAAGAATACATTCTTTTATAACAGGACCAGAGATTTCTCTGTGACATGCAAACCTCATTTGATAAATACCTCTTGCTCTCTTAAAAAGTGCTAATTGCTATGGTCTGAATGTTTGTGACCACCCTCCCAAATTTATAAGTCAAAAACTTAATGACCAAGCCAATAGTATTAAGAAGTGTCATCTTTGGGGGTCATTAGGTCATGAGGGTAGAACCCTTGTGATTGAGATTAGTACTCTACAAAAGACCCCCAAGAACTTCCTCACTCCTTTCACCATGGGAGGAAACAATGAGAAATCTGTCATCTGGAAGAAGGCCCTTACCCAATCATTCTGGAACCCTGATCCCAGACTTCCAGCCTCCAGAACTGTGAGAAATGAATTTTTGTTGTTTATAAGCCACCTATCCCATGGTACTTTGTTATAATAGCCTGATGGAACTGACACACTAATGCATGACTTGAAGAGGAATATATTTATGTTGAAAGACTGTTCAACCAGGAAACAGGAGACCTGCATCCTAGTCCCCTAATAGCAACTATTTGCATGGGAAAGAAGCCCCTTCCATCAGAATCTTTGTTTCTTCATTTATTTCTTCAAAATAAAATAGGCTTTGAGTCCTCTGCCAGCTTTGAGATTTAAGACTCAATATTATATTTGCTCACCAGTTCAACTCATTTTTTCATTCTGCTACGAGAAGGTGCCTCTGACCTAGTATGGAATCCCAAAAGAGCAAGGACTTTGAAGTTTTGTTGTGTGTTACATCACCAGTATCTAAAAAGTATCCAGAGTACAAATATATTCATAAAATGTATGAATGAGTGTCTGTCCCTGAAAATGTAGACTTCTAGTTCACAATATTAAACTAAGATGCTTTTCTATTTGTAGATGCTGTAAGAGCAGCTTGGAAGGCATATATCACTGTATTCAGATGCCAGTGTGTGTTCTGTGTTTTGTAGGGTTTTGGGGAGTATTTTTGGTTTTTTATTTTCCAATCCATCAGGAATCCATTTTGTATTTGTTCAATAAATTCTTTTAAATGGTTAACCAGCAGCATTTATTGAACAATAAAATACACAAATGTCAATTAAATGTTCAACATGTACCCTTAGTTAATTCATTACCTTCTTCTACCTGTCTAAACACCCTCTTCCCATCAGCATTCTCCCTGTGACCCAAAACAGAATCCTAGAAGTTATCTTCATATTTCCAAGTGCTTCTTATTACATCCAGTAGATCTCCAGATTCTCCTGAAAATCACCTTAGCAAGCATAAAAAACTTCATCATTCCCCTTCCTAAGTCTCTAAGCCTGTCTCTCCATATTCTCCCACCTTTCTCTCCAATACCAGCTGGGGCCAGGTCTGACTGTTTCTGGCTCCTCCATTGTGTCACACCCTCCCTGGGTCCAGGATCCTGGGTCCTGGGTCCTGGCTCACTTCAGAATGCCCTTCAGAATCCCTTCACCTAGTTACCTCCTGCTTGTCCTTCAGGTCCCAGCTCAGATATCACCTCCAGGAAGAAAACTTCCTTAACCCTGGAGGCTGGCTTAAGAGTCTTCTTTTCCCTTGTGATGACTCCATTATACTACTAATACAATTTATGTTTTCTCAGTTTACCTTGTCTGTACTTCCTAGAGACTGTAAGTATCGACATTACAGTATTTTTCATATTCATGATTACATCTCCAAAACTTCACAGAATGTCAAACACAAGGAAGTTGTTAAAAAATGTTCATTGGAAAGAATGAAACTCTCTTTTCTCCACTGATTTGTAATTCTACCTTAATGGTACACTTAAAATGATATACACTAAGATTTATTTCCTGATCCTACTTTCTCTGAGTTATGTCTGCTTATCCTTGCACCAGTATCACATTATTTTCATGTATTATGGTTTTATGATGCATGTTAATATCTAAAAATGTGACTCTCCCACACATTACTCTCATTTTCTCATCTGTTTAGTCTGTTAGATGACCTTGAGAACTACATTTTAGATTTTTAAAACTCTTTGTAAACTTCCATCCATGTTTTAATGGTATTGCATTCAAGCTAGAAGGAAAATTACATCAGCTGCAAACAATACTTTTATCTCATCCTCTGAAAATTTTATAGTCCTCATTTCTGTTGCTTGGATTACTGCACTAGCTAGAATTTTGGGGAATAATAAATACAGTGGTGATGGCAGATATCTCTGGAGCTGTCTCTCACTATCTAGATCTTATTAATATTAATAAGGATAAAAATACTTTATAAAGACTAAGTTAGTACAGTACTATACATTAAATAACAAAACTATTTACAGAAAAAAAAATAGGAGCCTAATCTAACTAAATGGTCTTTTTATCCTAAGGGCTCTGATATTCCCTCAGTAACATAAAATAATAACTTAGTGTTCCAAAGCAAATTATCTAAGAGCTCCTAAGCTTCTCATCCCTCTTCAGATTTATCTTTCCACCACTGACCTATAGAAATAAAACTCTGTATGACCCTGACAAGAAGGGTTAATAGATATTGCAGAGTTTTTGTTTTGTTTTGTTTTTGAAAGTACAGGTTGCAGTTCAATTTATTCATAGTCTTTTTGGAAAGTTGGAGGCCAGGCCTCAGTCTTTGCTTTTGAATAACTACACAGTCAAACTACCATTTACTGAGCTCTTAATGAGTGCAGGAACCATTCTAAGTGTTTTACATCATTTAACATTTTATCAATCAGAGTTTCCTAGAGAGCAGAACCTATAGGACATATATGATATATAGGATATATGTGTATAAATATATGTATGTATGTGTACATATACCCCTATATGGATATAAAATAAATCTCTTTATTACATATTGACATTTATATGATTAATACACATACATTTTTACATGTAATAAAGAGATTCAAGAAATTGGCTTACATGATTATGGTCACTGGCAAGTCCAGTTTGTAGGACAGGCCAGCAGGCTGGAAACTCAGGCAAGATTTCCGTGTTACAGTCTTGAGGCAGAATTCCTTCTTTAATTTACCTTTTTCTCTCATATTTTACTCTCAGCAACAAGGACAAACTAGGCCGCAACTTCCACATTTTGTTTGGAAACATCTTTAGCTAAATATCCAAATTCATAACTTAAATGTTCTAGTTATCACTCAACAATAGATCATAATTCAGACAAGTTCTTTGCCAATTTATGATAGGGATTACCTTTCCTCTGGTGTCCAATAACATGTTTCTCATTTTCATCGAGACCTCAACAGAAACACTTTAATGTTTATATTTCTAGCAACATTCCGTTCTTAATCATATAAATATGTTTTTTCTAAAACCATAGAAACTTTCTCGACAGCTCACATTTCTTCTGTCAAAGCCCACACCAGAACTGCCCTTAACATCCATATTTCTACCAACAATCTCTTCAAGGTAATCTAGATCTTTACTATTGAGGGTTCCAAAATTCTCTCAGTCTACATCTATTACCCAATTCCAGAGCTACTTTCACATTTTTAGGTATTGTTACAATAACACTGCACTTCCTAGTAGCAAAATTTCTATTAGTTTTCTCAGACTACCTAAACAAAGTATTTCAAACTAGGTGATTTAAAACAACAAGAATTTATTCTTTCCTAATCCTAGAGGCTAGAAGTCTAAACCCAAGGTGTTAGCAGAGCCGTGCTCCCTCTGAAACTTTCAGGGGAGGATCCCTTCATTGTCCCTTCCACCTTCTGGCAGCCCCAGGTATTCATTAGCTTATGACAGCATCCTCTTTCTTCTCATAGACATCTTCTCTCTGTATCTGTGTGTCCCTGTGCTTCACATGGCATTCTCTCTGTGTGTCTATGTCTGTGTCCAAATTTCCCTCTTCTGATGACAACACCAGTCATAACTGAATTAGGGCCCACCCTAACGACCTCATCTTAACTTGATTAAATCTGCAGAAACCCTGTTTTCGAATGAGGTCACATTCACCAGTACCTGGGATTAGGACTTCAACGCATCTCTTTCAGGGGACACAGTTCAATCCATAGCAATTTTTATTTCATTACCAATTTTTGAGGTAGCTATTATTATTCTCATTTCCAAATGTAGACGCTCAGTCTTAGGCTAGAGAACTTGCACAAAGTCATATTAATTGTAAATCATAGAGCTTGATTCACACCCAGTTTTGACTGACTCTAAACCCACATTCTATCTTATTGCCTACAAAATTGTTCATACTGTGCCTAAAAATATAAGCAGCAAAACACCAGACAAGAACTCTCCCTCCAGACAGTCCTGTCGACTGGTAGGTAGCACACTCTTCTATTTGAGCCCCTGTATGATAGTGCCCCAGGATGACTCCTTTTCTCTATAAGCAATCACTCCCTCAGTGCTCTCAGATGATTACCTTAAACACCATCTCTGCACCAGCATCTCTTACATATACAGCCCTGACCTCTACCCTGAATATCAGACAGGTATTTCCAATTGCCAGCTTGAGATCTCCCTTTACATGTCTAATAAGTTCTTCTAACTCAAGATAGCAGTAACACTCAAGATTATTACTGAAAATAAACAAAATCTTATCCTGATAATTTAGGCAAATGTGGTATTTGAAAGGGTGTTAAGCGGCTGGCAAAATACCTCGAAGAACAAGAGAACCAGACTTAAGGGCTAACCCCTTGAAGGACAATGCCCAGATCACACTGTGGAACTGCTCAAGGGAGATACTGCTGTGTCCACTGCTGTACTCAATGCCATGCCTGGCATCTCTGCTACTGCTGCCTCTAAACACCGGATGAGGCTGCTGACTCTGTGGCCAGAAGAGATGGCAAGCTGGAGTTTATGTATATGACTGATATCTTTGCAGATTGACTGAGAGAGAGAGAGCATGTGTGTAACATATATATTTATTTGTGTGTTTTTGTTAAATAAGATCATTGATCAGATAAATTACAAAGGCTAGGAACTTTACGACTGGAGAAAAGTAAAATCACTGAGCTCTATGGTGGTCAGAAAAGGTTCCGATGAGATAGTGAAACCTAAGCTTAACTTTGAGGAATGGATAAGATTTGGACTTTCAATTACTGAATAGGATCCTGAACAAATAGATAGCAAGACAGGTAAAGATGATTCAATATGCAGGTGTAAAAGCAGCATATGAGAAGATGCTCCATGTCATACATCATCAGGGAAATGCAAATTAATATAAGATACCACTATATATCTATTAGAATGGCTAACATCCAAAACAGTGACAATACCAAACACTGACAGGGATGTAGAGCAATGGGAACTCCCATCCTTTGCTGGTGGAAATGATACAGTCACATTGAAAGACCGTTTGGCAATGTCTTACAGAACTAAACATACTTTTACCCAATGATCCAGTAATCACATCACACTGCTTGGTATTTACCCAAAGGAGTTAAAAAACTTATGTCCATATAAAAACCTGTACATAGATGTTTATAGCAGCTTTATTCAGAATAGCCAAAACTTGGAAGCAAGAAATATGTCCCTCAGTAGGTGAGTGCATAAATAAACTGTGGCACATTCAGATGATGGAATATTATTTATTGCTAAAAATTAATGAGCTTTCAAGCCATGAAAAGACATGAAAGAATTTTAAATGCTTATTGCTAAGTGAAAGAAGCCAATATAAAAAGGCTACATACTGTATGATTACAACTATAGAATATTCTGGAAAAGACAAAACTATGGAGACAGTAAAAAGATCAGTGGTGGTTGCCAGGGGTTGGGGCAAGAGGAATAAATAGACAGAGAACAGGGGATTTTTAGGGCTGTGAAACTATTCTGTCTGATACTGTAATTGTGGATACGTTATTATACATTGATCAACAGCAAGAGTGAACCTTAATGTAAACTATGGACTCTGGGAGATTATGATGTATAAATGCAGGTTCATCTATTGTAACAAATGTACCACTCTGGTGAGTATGTTGATAATGGGGGAGGCTGTGTATATGAGGGGGCAGGAGGTATAATTCTCTATACCTTCTGCTCAGTTTTGCTGTGGACCTAAAACTGCTTTAAAAAGTAAAGTCTATTTTTAAAAAAGGGAAAAAAAAAACAAAGAAAAATGAATTAGAAAAAAATCTAGAAGCTTGGAGGGGTCCCCAGCTCAGAATCCTAAGGTTGGAAGAGACAGAAGGGGAATATGGTCAAACACAGTGGTGACATCACCCACTTACTCATGGACTCGAGGCCAGTCCTAGAACATGCCCTCATCTGCCAAGATCATCGGCAAGTTCTCAGTGGCAGTCTTGTGATGTATATCCAATCCAGGAGGAACCTCAAATTCCTTCGAACATCACATCAGGCTGGGGTCTGGACCTGATGGTCACAACACTGGGATGGATGCATACATAGCAAAAAAGACGTAGGAATCAAGAAATAAGGCAAGGGAATCCAGAAGTCTAGGAGACAGAATCAGGTTGGGAAGCACACAAATGAGAAGCATCAGGCCCCCGACTCAAAAAAGGGTAGAAACAGAGGCAGATCTCAGGAGAAAGGGACAGCCTCAAGCCTCTGGGGGCACCATGAAGTGACCTCGTGTGACAATGATGCCCATCTTACCCACTGCCTGTTCAGGATTGCATGCTTATCCTTGAAGCCCAGGCAAAGAGGAAGCAACAATACACATTAGCAAATTAAGGAATAAGTCTTTTTTACTGCTGCAACCTCTCCATATTAATTAAGTTGGTAGTTAGATGCAAGTTTCTCCCTAGATTGCATGCTCGTCTTCTTCCAAGAGCACTTAGTGATGACAATTGGGACATTAAAAAGGCAAGGCAACCAACTTGCATTTATTTCTGTGTTTTTCCATGGGCAGTGAGTTTGAGAAGCTGGATGTCTCTTCTCAGGAAACTTGGAGGTGGGTTTATTAAGGGACTTAAAAAACCTAATAATTCTGCTTCAGAACAATCACCCATGAATTTCTCATTGAGCTGATGTGCAAATTACCTGCCTACGGGTTGCATCCTCCTCTCTAGATTTTGTGGTTTACCTGGTCTTGGAAATTTAAATTTTAAATTTCCTTGGTGATTTAACTCACTGCTAACCCAATTTCTTAGCTGTTTTGCCTCCCTGCCCTGCACAATTCCCTGTCCTGATGTGCTACAAGAATGCAAGCTCGAGTAAATAACAGTCTATAGAAAGAAGCAGGCCATCAGCATCACTGTGTGTCGGTGAGGACATGAAATGCCTGTAGCTGGAAGTCCTTGTTTCCTCTCTCAGAGGTGTTCTATAGCATGTACATGGGGACCTATACGAGAGATAAGGCACACTCTGTGGGCAGCTGCTGGGGTTCACTTGGTGAGGGAGGTCAACCCTAGAAAGGGGGGCCTATCTCCAAAGAGGTGGCTTGAGGCAGATCAATAAAATGACTCATGAACTTCCATCTAACAAAGATTACAAATTTAATAAAGAAAAGGTGAGATAAGGTATAAAAGTAGATATATAAGAACAGGAAGGAAATTAATTATTATTTTCATATTGCAAATTACATATCCCTTTTATCTAACAAAAAAGCATTAATTGAGATTGTCAAATTAATGGCCTCTGGATCAGTGAAAATGAAGTACTGCCACACCTCCACCAAGAAACCAGTGGCTGTTTTCCTTAGTCATTGTGTTGTATCATCATCAAACTCTTTTCTGCCCCGCTCCACCCTAGATTATGGGAGTTGACTCTTCAGGGGAGTCTTATAACTCAGTCTAGAGTGCATGTAAACCTTCCCTTCAGTTCAAGTAAGAAGGTACAATACTGGGAGTTAAAGATACAATAGAGATTAATAGCAGGGAACCTCTTTATGACAACTAGAATCTTCTCCCCAGGAATAAAGCTATTCAGGTTTGATGTACTTGACAATTTGAAAAAAAAAAAAAAAAAAGTGATGCTGTTTCTTGAGGCAGGAACAAATCACCACCTCCCACAGTAATAATCGGCCTTTCCCTAGGAGCTGAGAAAGACAGTCATAAAAGAAAACTCGTCAGCAGAATGGGTGAGAAAAAAATGACTCAGGTATTGTATATTCTGTATTCTGTCAAGAAAGGCATCATTCTGCAGATGGAGCTGATTTAGTCATATTATAGAAAGCCAAAAGTGGTTTTGACCCATAACAGTACTGGCTATTATTTACCAAGCACCTAATATATAACAGCTGTGGTGCATTTATTAGCTCTAATCCTCACTCAATTCCTACATTGGCTACATACTTCCTAATTTTGTTAATAAGTAACCTGCACTCACTTAAGATCGCATGATTAGTAAGTGCCCTTTCCTCTAAGCTACCTACCCCTTACTGTGACATATGCTAAAAAGGTGATTAGGTAAACTCCAAATCTAAACCAAACAAGCCCAGGGCTTTCTCAGCAATCTCTTTCTCTGCAGGTAGCAGAGGACCTAGAAGACAAGAATGGTTTACATTTTACAAATGATAGAATATTCAAGAATAGCTTAAGAGATACTGAGCAGAACATGTTAGTGTAGCTAATAAGTGTATTTGAGAATACAGCAGTCTCCCCTTATCTGCAATGGAGACAATTCAAGACCCCTAGCAGGTGCCTAAAATTGAAAATAGCATGAAACCCTAAATATGTACTTTTTCCCACTGCATAAATACCTATGATAAAGTCAATTTTATAAATTTGGCACAGTGGAAGATTAATGATAAGTAATAATAATAAAGTAGAAAAGTTATAACGATATACTGTAATAAAAATTATATGAATATGGTCTCTCTCTTAAAATATTTGATTGAACTGTACTTACCTTTTCACTTAAAAGAGGTACTTTATGGCTTCTCTTTGGCATATCCGAAATTCCAGCATCACTACTCGTGCTTTGGGGCGCTTATTAAGTAAAATAAGGGTTGCTTGAACACAAACACTGTGACACTGCCACAGTCACCTGATAACTAACCCCACTAAGTAACTAGTGGGTGGGGAGCCTTATACAGAGTGGAGACAAAGGAACCATCACGTTCTGGGTGGGTCCAAGTCGAACTCGCGAGATTTCATCATGCTACTCAGAAGGGCTCACAATTTAAAACATGAATTGTTTACTTCCGGAATTTTTCATTTAATATCTTCAGACCACGTTAGACCCCGAGCAATTGAAACCACAGAAAAGCGAAACCACGAGAAAGGGAAGACTACTGTGATCACAGAATGTAGCATAGAGTCTTAGAAAGTCTACAAAAATGGGGAGCTATTTATTCAGACCCCATTTAGAAGGTACTCTTCTAGAAAAGATTAGGCACTAAACCTTCCCACAGCTTCAATAGTTCAGTCAGCAGGGAATACCCAAGTGCTGAACATCACATAGATGCCTTTCTTGTTTAGAAGTTACTGATGACAGATGTTTCACAAAACATAGTAAGCCTCTTTTTAAATGAGGTAGATACAGACACTACGTAAATATTAAACTCAGCAATTTCAGACCAGAGTCTCAGTATTCTCTGCAACCATTCTAAGCTCAGGACAGAAGTAAAGCAAGAGCAATGGGAACACAGAAGAGGAATCAATGGAACACAGACAACGAAGGAGGAGATATGTGGTCACATAAAGCCTGCTCAAGTGTATTCACTAACTACTTAAAGAGAGCTTCTTCTGCTTCTTATATATCCACTCATGATGTCTAGTGTATATTTACTTACACGAAGGTGATAGCAGAATAAGATATGGTAATTTTTCATACTATGTAAGTATTCATTCTCAGTGAACACCTTCTGCCATCTTTAATTGGGGAGTGAGGAACCTCAAATACAGGCAGTTGACTTAACCACTGGTTCATGCTGTCTTATTGCATTTCATTTTTCTCTTCATTCCCACCACTGCCCTCATGGGCCTCCCTCCTTCCCTTCCAGAGGCACCCATGCTAATGAATTTGATACATCTTCTTAAATATTTGTGTACTGTAAAAATGTTCAGTGTGTATATGTGTTTAATTTAGAAATGGCGTTGTGCCTTATATCTTGTTCTTTACTGTTTTGTCTTGTTTTGTACTAATTGCGATGTTTTTAAGGTCCTTCTATTTAGTTGTATATCTCGTTACTTCACTGCCTCTGAGTGCTGCATAGTATTCTATAGAAAGCAATCTCCTCTTTTCACTCACCAGTCCCACTAGTGATGGACAATTAAATGGCCCCACTTTCACAAATATTCTCCTACAGGTGCCCTATGAATCTGTGAGCTTTTCTGGAGCAAATACCCAGGAGTGGGACTTTGGATCTGCCAGTAATGTCTACTTCATTTTAGTGAGTCCTACCATAGCACATTCTAAATGATTGTATCAATTTGCACTCATACTAGAAGTGCTTCTGGTTTCCCTACATTCTCATCAACTCTCTGTATTAGGCAATTTGTCCATTTTTGCCTAACATATATATTGAATAGTAGCTCGTCATTTCAATTTACAGTGACCTAAATACTAACAAGGTTGATCTTTTCTTCTTATGCTTGTTAGCCAATTCATACCTATTCTTTGAATTGCTTGGTCTTTGAATGACCCATTCTTTCTAGGACTTTCTGTCTTTTTCTTACTGGTTTGTCTAGAGGTCCTTTATATTCTGGATATTAACACCTTGTCAATCGTAAACATTTTGAACATCTTTTCCCTGTCTGTCACCTGCCTGTCAACTTATTTATGGTGTCTCCTGTCATCTTTCTAAGATCTAAATTTTTAAAAAGTACTTTAAATACCATTATATTTATATTTTAGAGCAAGGTGAATTCTGAGAATTACAGTAAGGATTTTGTGTCTGCAGTGGGCAGAACAGAACTATTTTAGAGTGTAGTCCTAGCTAAATATATTCCTGTCTGGCTGCCACATTTTAGAAGCATTTTGGGATTTCATTTAATTCACTTAATTTATTTTACAGTTGATGTTTGCCTGCTTCCATTTTCCTAAGACAAACTATTTTGAAACCACAGATAAATTAAACCCGGAGTTTATTGGCCACCTCATCTTTAAAAATTTCTGACTGTCTCGTCTATAACCCAAACACAACAGGGCATACCCTTGCTCAGATGGCTCACATTTCTTTTACATCTATTTTACCTTTTGATGACTACACTTTGGAAACGATTGTGCCTACCGTTACATATTGCTAGAATGTGCTTCTCTGCTCAAAATTTTTTGTTTTGTCAACCTCTTTGTATGGATGGGTCATAGAATCCTGACCTTTTAAAATCAAGTTGGTTGCAGCACTCCCACACATTTTCTTGATCCAGCAAAGTCCCCTAGGTCATGGGTGGACCTAAACCCTACATCTGCCTGACCCAGTATACATGCTTCCCCCACCCGCTTTATGCTGGCTTTCCCCGTCAAGACTCTGAGAATCATTCAAGAGAAATGAAATATCATCTTATAGGAACTGCCACCTGGACCAGACAATTGTGCTTTGAGATAGTGGATCAGTTATAGTAAACTATACAAAACTACTTTTAAAATACACAGAACCAGCAATCGCTCACTTAGTAAGGTAAAAATATGGTAGCTCCACATGGCCTCTGCTTATTCTATTTTCTTCTACTTCTTTCATCACAAAATGTTGGACTTTGATTTTGAGCTATATAGTGAAGGCTTAGAACACTTTTTAAATGGTGTAGACACCAGCACTCTCCAGACCTGTTCCCCTGAGAAAGAAAAAAAAAAAAAGCACTGGGAGCTGGCCTGGCACTCACAACAAGGCCTCAGTGTTCTGTTGGACAGAAACAATTTCTCAGAACATCACACAAGGCCATTCTGGACTAAGACAAGAACAAGGCCACTGCACAGTCATGTCTGAATCCAGACAATACATGATTGCTATCAGAGACACAAAATACTAACTCTCCCAAATTGTTCAACTAAGGTGTGCATTTAGAGGTTTTTTGCTGGAAGACTTTGCCAATTCCATTAAACTCATGAAATAATATATAGTACAGTGAGAGAAGCATAAACTTTGGAATTCTGACTCTATTAGTTTTTAGCTTTCTTGCCTTGAAAATGTCACTTCATTTCTCCAACTCTCACATTGTTTTCATCCATAAATTAGGATAACTGAGATTACTCAAAAAGCCCATGCCAATACATGTCATAGGGACTTTGTGAGCAGGGCTCCCATGGGCGGCCGAGCAGGTTGTGCACTGCACACCTCCAAGGGACACATGGTCCTGGCATTGTTCACATAGCAGTCCTGGCTATGAAATGATGTACATCAAGTGCTTGGCACCTTGTCTCTCACATTTTAAAGTCCTCACAAGTGGTAGCTATAATCACTAACATGCTTAAGTTTGTAACAGAGAAAGCCTTGTCCCAAGTATAATGTTGCCTTTCTCACTGTGCACATGGCCACCTCCATGATGTGATTATATCAATAACATCAGTTTGAAAAAGGTGCCAAGGATGCCATCTGCCCTAGATCACACCTACTGAACTACAAAATGCCCAACATCCCACTATCCCAGACTTTATGCGATACAAGCTGATACCTTCTCATCTCTTTGGAGATAGTAAACCACAGGAATAACAGCAATGGTATGACATCTCTAGTTTACAAACTTTTCCCATCTTTTATTTCTTTTGGTCCACACAATATGTTGTTGAGATAAATATTTAGGCAATATTCTTAGGACATCTATTTTACAGATAACAAAAATATGGTCAGGGAGGTACAGTGATTTATCCAGAAACATACATCAACTACATGGCAGGGGCAAGATACTAACCTCGCTCTTCTGACCCCAGACCTAGTGCTTGTTTCAATAACACACGCTAATTCTCAGTACTGAGGAAATCTGGTCGCAAGTGACAAAGACCTGAGATGTTATGGGAAAGCTGGAGGAGGGCTCTTGCTCATGGCAAGGTCTATAGCATTCATTCTGTGTCCTCAAAGCAAATTTTGGGTTGCTAGTCTAACATCTGTAAAATGGAGTAGATAAGTTGCCTCCTAGCTATGATGCGTGAAGATTTACTGATGCTATAATAAACAAAATCACGCAAGTGGTGTGGTTAGTACCATCACTGATAGTATCTCAGTTGCCATCATACTTCTTTGATTTTCCAATTATTAGTAAATTTCCTCCAGACTCTGTTTCCAAGGGAGAGGGAGAAGAAGGCTGCTAGCATAGGCCAAGCACCTATTGGAGAAGAAAGAGCACAAAAGGCCTGACAAGCTTTACCTCACTTGATTCTCACAACCCTGTGGGCTAAATGGCATTTCTCAATTTAATGGATAAGGAACCGAAGCTCAGATACATTAGGTAACTTGGTCAAGCTCTCGTGGCAAGTGGAGGGGTCAGAATTTTAGCACGAGGCTGTGTTACTCTAAACTCCAGCACTTCCCATTAACCATGCTTCTTGCCAAACACATGAAGTCAAATCATATTAAGCTGCTCTGGAAGGGAGTACAAGTAGCTGATTGTGGCAGATTGTGTTACCTCTTCCTCTTCTAAATACCTCTTGCAAAGACATTCTCACTTGCTAGCAGCCTTCTTGTCTTCATTAAAAATAACGGCTAGTGGCATGAAATGTCAGCAGGCTAGTGGAAAAGACAATGAGAGCCCCTGAGCCAGGACCAGCCAGCAAAGATGTTTCTAGATTCCTAACCCTCAAAAATTGTGTGGGATAATAAACATTGGTATTTTAAGCTGTTAAGTTTGGGACAATGTGTCACACAGCAGTAGACAGTAAATGCAAGGGTCCCGTAGGGAACAAGTGACTTGCCCAATGTCACCCACAGATTAGCAATGAAGTAAGGACAAACCATCAAAGCCCTTCACTCCCAATGCAATGCTCTTTTCTTTCCCCATTACCTCATGGGACGCCCATTCTCCACCCTACAGAAAACAATTGCACTTATTACCATACAACATCCTCTCCTAGCTGAGGGTAAAGAAGGCTAATAATAATGCACAACATGATCAGGATTAAAGAATAAATGAGGGTGTTAAAGAATGAGAGCAGCTTGGCTTTACATTTATCTCTAATTTTCATTCAATTTCTCAGGAGAAAGAACAAATGAAGCATTATTATAGGAATATATTCAAAGATGGAGAAAAGAGGAACCCATGTCTGCAGGTTGTGGAACAATGGCTGGCCACTAATGAATTTAATTATTCAGAGCAACTCACAGCTTGATGGATGAGCAGCAGTCAAAAAAAAAAAAAAAAACCAAAAAACCTGCCTTCTAATTATATCTCAATCCCCAGATCCTTGAAATATAGTGTATCTTTATTGCAGACCCATTAGTCAAACCTCAATTAGATCTAGAGCTATCCACGTTGGGTACTGGTTTAATTTGCTGGCGTCTTAAAAAAATAATTCTATTAGATATTCCATTTGTAAATCACATGATCAGATTTATTTACAATAGCCAAAGGTAGCTAGATGCAACTGACACTATATAAAAAGCCTTTGCAAAATACTTATCACCATGAGCATTTCTTTCTTTCATCATGTACACGTTAAGAAGTGTAAGCCATTTTGTAAAGACAATTACCATGTGGCCATTTTTAAGAGCAGATGGGGTAGTAACCAGGAGCATTTGGACATTATAAATTCACATCTGCAAAACGTCTGCCTAGAAATTATTGATTTTGCCTTCCCTGAATAGCCTATTAAAGGAAAACATTGTTCTAATGCTTTCCAGGGGGCCTGCAGGAAATCATTACTGGTGGGGACTGTGATTTATGGGTCTTTGGGATGGGAGCTTTAAATACAAATATGAAATGTGAAAAGGAAGGATGTGACATGCAGCTCCTGCCTGCCTGGGAGCTGGCTTTTATTCATTGCTTATCCTCTAATTTATTTCTTCAGGCAATTAGCCCAGGGTGTCATTCTGGGAATCATTCTTTGAACAGCTCCTCCTCCTGCAGGAAATTTTTGCACAGTCAAATGCTGGATTTAATTCCCTTTTGCCTGGGCTCCACCCCCACCCTATACTTTTTACCTCTTCCCATAAACCCACTTTTTTCCTGTCATGAGCTTCTCCCCAGGGTTTCTGCTCTCAGGTGTGTAGGCTACAGCATGACACACACTGGGTCTGGACTGCGGCACAAAAGCTGTTAGGATGAGGCTGGGAGCCGAGCCAGACCATAAAAAAAACTTTGGCTACAGAGAATATCTTCAAAGGACAGGTAGGTGGGACAAAGTGCCCTGTTCAAAGGTGCAGCATAATCAGAAGTGGTTCAGGCCGACACAGCCCACCAGTACCTTACAAGAATTCCCCGGGACCTTCCTAAACTTTCAGATGTGAAAGCACTGTCCTGTTTTTGAGGTGTTGATGACAATGATGAAGAGGAGAAAGGCAGCATGTTCTATTGAGCACTTGCTCCCTCATTTACTCCTCACAACCCCGGGAGAGAGATGCTACTATTACCCACAATTACAGTGAGAGGTATGCTTTCCCCTTGGCCATGCACTTAGAAATAGTGGAGCTGGGGTCAAATCCAAGTGCAACATTTCTAAGCCCTTCTCTAAGTCACTGACCTCCTCTGAGGGGTCATACTAGATCTTTTGCTCTGAGTCAGGAACTGTGCTGTGGAATGTGCAATGGAAATAAAGAGCAAGGACACCAGGGCAGTGGGGAGATGGACAATAAACCACTGTCACAAAAGAATAAAGGCATAATGCATATGTTGAGGAGGGAAAATATTGAATGCCATGAGAGACTATAACAGGGAATTAATTGACATGAGGGGGCCAGGGCGGCCTCTCTGAGAACTGAAAAATGAACAGGAGTTAGGAGTTAACTGGGAAGAGTAGGAGGAGGGGAACAGCACGTGTGAAGGCCCTGAGGAGGGCAGGGGATTAGGGCATGTGAAGAACTGAAAGATGTGTGCAGATGACACATAATGAGCATGGTTAGAGAATGGCAGTCAGTGTAAATACGGAGAAAGTCGGGGAAGGATCACTTGGATCTAAAGGAATTCTTGTTAGCCTCCTAGGTGACATAGGAAACCAGTGAAAAGTCCTGGTGTAGAAAAGACATTGTTGCTGTGTGCATGGCTAAAAGCTCGCCAGGGCCGCTGTAAGGAGCTGAGAGGCTCCTGCAGGAATATAAAAGAGAACTACCGAGATGGGGGTTTGCACTGTGTGGAAACGGAGCCGTCGAAACCTACTTTATTTGGTCCCATGGGAAGGGAAGGAAAGGAAAGAGAAACTTTATGGTTTCCTTAGACTACTGTAACAAACTACCCCAAACCTGATGACTTAAAGCAGCAGAAATTTATTCTGGAGGCTTAAAGTGCAGGATCGAGATGTCGGGGTGACTATGCTCCCTCTGAAGACTCCAGAGAAGGTCTGTGAAAAAGAGAAGACTAGATAAGAATAAAGCTAAATGGTAGTTATTAAGCCTGGACTAATTTGCCAAACTAAGCAATGTACTCTTCATCCTATATGCAACATGCAATTCTAAGGCCTTGAAAAATGGAAGTGGAATAATTATATCATGGAATTTAGTTAGCTATTTTTCTGACTGCGGAAGTAATACACTCTCATTATACAGAAAAAAAAAAATTAGACCTGTAGGAAATTACATATCCACTGTTAACATTTCAGTATTTCCTTCCGATATCCTTTTCTATACCTATTTCACACCGCTTAAATCAAATTTTAAACAGGTTCTTTTCTTAAATCTGCTGTACTGTGATAAATACTTCACAGTGGATTTGAAAATCCTTGAAAGCATAATCTTATTGACTATCTAATTGTACCATGGAGATAACATTATCTACTTACCTATTCATCCATGTTTAAATGTTTGTCATTTTTATTTTTCAATAAATTCTAAAAATGCTACAATAAACATCTTTGTCCACAGATTTCTATCAGAACATTCATTAAGCACCAAGAACGCAGAGACACTGAACTAAAAGTTAAGAGAACAAGGTGGGAATGTCCCTCTTTCCCTTTCCCCTGGTCATAAGGCAGCTCTGGGCTCTTGGTATGCAGTAATGGCATCTGTCCAGTAGAGGGAACTCTCTGCATATTTAAGCCTTAGTCTCCCTGGGACTGAGCTAAAACAGTGAATTGATCGAGCTAGCCCTAAAAACGTTTTCTTGGCTAGGCCTTAACTAGAAGCTGAGATGCTCCGTGAGCCATCTGTAAGCACTCCAGTGCCCTTTTCAAAATCCCTGCCATACGATACTCAAGCTTTCTGGAACCACAAGTTAACATTAATCTGTTTTGCTCACCAGGTCATCTTCGGTGTCTAGCCAGGTGCCTGGCACCTACTGGACATGGAACAAATGTTGTATGAATGAGTGACCCAGACAATCTTCCCAAAAGGCTTTGGTAACCAGAAAGGCTTGACAGAACAATAAGCTCTCTTTAGTTTCTGAAGGTTTATCCCTAACGTCAAGTCCCACAGGATTCACTCTGCTGCTCCTTCTGCCCCTGACAGGGCAACTTTCCACCCTGCAGCCTCAAGTCCTCAGCTTTCATGTTGGGCACCTCTACTGGCTTTGAGCGCTAAGGCTGTGTGAATAAAGTCAGTCGGCTCATTGATTAGCCATTGAGGGTACATCATGTCCCTATAACCTGATAAGTTATTTATGTAATACAGAAGACACATATTTAACAAAATCATCTGAAAATATTTCTAACACCAATCTCTATCACACACTATTCTCCCCCTCCCTCACTACATCATAACAAAGAAGATTTGATACACACAGTGAAGAGAGGCTTGTTTGGAGTATTTAAAAATCCTGCAGGTGATTCTGATGGTCATGGGTATGTGCGTGCACGCACATGAACACACACACACACACACACACACACACACACACACACACATACATACACACCCTACCCCATCCCTGGCAAATTATGCTGATGCCCAGGTCAAATCTCAGGCAAATTAAATCAGAATCTCTCTGAGACTTGTGCCTCAGGGATCTCACTGTGCAGCCAAAACTGAGATCTGCAGCTATAGACACTGGGATAAACCAGACTGAAGAGTCAACATAGCCCCTGTCCAACGTACCTTCCAGCCTACCGTGGAATACAAGATTAGCAAATAATGTCTATACTTGAAGAGGCCGAGTGCAGACTAGTCAGGAAAGCACCAACCCCAATTTAAGAGAGAGTGGTGCTGGATTTATCACTTGCTAAGTCACTTAAGGTCTCTGAGGCTCAGCCTCCTTGTCTATGAAACAGGGATACTCACATCGCAGAGGTGGCAAAAGGACCGGACCAATGAATGAGATCAGAGTTATTCATAAATTGTAAATGATTATACAATTGGAAAGGATTGTTATGAGAAACTACCAGATAAATATTTTTAAATAATTTAAAAGTAATTTTTAAAATTAGTTTAGTCCTGAAATTGACTCAATATTTATCCTATCTTTAAAAAAAAGATTTCTTTTGTTAAGTGCTCTGAGCCTATTGCCAGGCTCCCAGAGTCTTTTCTGATCTCTTTCTTACCCAGCCAGTATATTCTCAACTCTGTTACAACAGTCACTGTTATACCACTGAGAAAACAGAAGATGTCTCACCACTGTTTGATTCAGTTCTTTTGTATCATCACAAACTTCCATTACCTTCCTTGAATAATATTTTCTATTAATACAGTCTAGAGCTAACTGAAGTTCTTTATTCTAATAGGCTTTTGAAGACTCGAAGTAAAGAATCTTTTCTGGTATGATTCCAGTGGTACAGTCACCAGCGAGCCTGTCAGAGAACTGTTTCTGAGTGAGGATCTGCCCTTCACTTCACGAACCACACCTTTCAGGGATCGCAAACCACCCACAGAATTACCAACTTAAGCAACTCTTAACAGCACAGACTTACCACTGAGCCTACGGGCTGGCTTTCTCTTAAACAGGTCAACGAGATTTAATTTTGAGATGTGCAATTCATCTAGAAACTAATGAAACCAGCACTGCCAATGCTTACATATGTCACACAGGTTTTTATTTCTAAATTGCAACTGTCGATAGGTAACTTTTGACCCTGGCTCTCCTTAGTGACAGGTCACAAAATTATATACAGCCCATAGTGTAATGAGAAAGACAGAAGGCAGCAGGTTGTGGTCTGAAATAAGGGTGGTAAAGAGAAAGGTTAGAGCACATGGAATGAGTTAAGTTTCTGGTGATGGCCAAGGGGAGCCCACTCCTCACACATTTGACATAGTCCTACAATGGAGTAAGTAACCCTCATCTCGACCCCCAAAATCCCCACTCATGCTCTATCTGTAAGAAAGAAAGAGCCAACGAATGGTTAAAGAGGGATCGAAGTCAGAGAGGGACAAGCAGATAAGGTTGGCAAGTGTTTGTTATCAATTATATTTCGGGTTTGAGATACCAGTTTCTGTTTGTTCGCTTGCTTGCTTGCTTGCTTGCTTGCTTGTTTAATTAGAAGAATATATTCAGCCAGAGCCATCAACTTCCCAATGTTACAGATAAATCAAAGAAAGCAAATCCATTTGGAAAACAGAATAAACTATTCTTGAAAGCAAAGTCTACTATTAAAATTGAGACATAATAGACATAAATATGATCCAATTCTATTTCAAGAAATAATCAGCAATAAAACAAACATTTCAATTTGAATGAATAAATTGACAAGATTAAAAAGGAAGTGGTCCTATTTTACTTAAAACATATTTTATTTAGAACATGTGTAGGCATAGTCTGTGTCAAGGGTATCTTCCTTCTCTAATTAGAATGGAGTCACTAGAGGTCAAGAGATGTCTTTATCCTTATCTCCTTCACAGCTCCTAGCACAATTGTTCTTCATAAGGCTGCACCTTGGAATTTTTTAATAAAATAAAAACTGCAGCTGTGCTCATGTCCAACTCTGCCTACAGCACCCAGGCATAGGTATTTTTTTAAAGTTTCCCACATGATTCTTAGTTCTGAGAACAACCATTCAACCATTTTATCAACAACGTTAAGATAAGCAGAGTGTGGTGGACGAATAGTGGCTGAGAGTCAGGCAATCTGGATTCAGTTTGGGCTTAGCTACTAAGAGGCAAAGAGACTTTTGGAAAGCCAGAACTTTGCTATGCTCTATTTCCTTATCTCTAAATGTACAGGCTTAGTCTAATTGAGACTTCTCCCAGTTCTCAGTTTTCATCATTCTGGTCAATAAATTGGACTTTATACAAATGCAGTTTTGTCTTTTAATGAGTCTGACAAGGAGAGAGTGAAATGGACTTTGAACTCCTTGGTGCTGAGACTTGATTTTATTCAAATTTGCGTCTCCAGCTCTTACCACAGTACCTGGCACTGAGCTGATCTAATAAATATTTGATGATTGAAGAGGTTACTATATATCTGGTATTTAAGGCTGAAAGAAAATTGAGAAAGTGTGGCTCCTTCCCTGTTTTACAAATAAGCAAACTAGGTATTGGAGGCTGTACTTATATGTGCATCAATAGGCATAGTAGGTGGATGGACAATTTCACCAGCTGTCCATACACCAGTGTCCTCTTTCTGTCAGTTACCCCGCTGCACACATGCCGGCATTCTGTAGTCAACCTATGCGCTCCCCACACTGCAACTTAGAAGACAAAGTCCCATCTCTGGAATTAAAAGACAGGTATTTGGATGCCCAAATCGACTGTTTTCTAGACAAGTAACCTTAAACAAGTCATTTAATTTTTCCATTTTCTCATGTATAAACTTAGATCAGATGACCTTGAATCTGTTTTTTTCTTTCTAGTGCAAAGAATCTATGATTTGGGGAATAAGCAACATAAAGCTAACCACAACTTTCTTTTTGTTCAACAGTTGTACATCTAGCAGCTAGCATTCTGTAGAGATCAGACATAAATGCTGTATTTTACATCTTCATGACTATTTTTATAACTGGCAGTGATATTGTAATAACTATGTGTGGTATCAGATGGGCACTAGATCTATAAGGTAATCAATTGATGTTATATAAATGTCAAATCACTATGTTGTACACCTGAAACTAATATAATATTATATGTCAGCTGTAATTTTAATTTTAAAAAAATGTAAAGACATAAATGGAAGAAGCCATGCTAACACCAGGAAGAGTTTTTCTTTTTTCAATAAAAAACAAACTCAGCAAACGTAAAAGAATGTCAGAAGTCAGTTACTCGGGCTCTCTTTTGCATGAGGAGACTAGAATGTGGCACGTCTCTCTCTGTCCTTGTTGCTATAGATGCTGTGGAATGGACTGTCTTATACACAGTATGCTTGTCACACATCTGCCTTGATGCTGAAGAAGTTTTAACTAATGGATATATATATGTCTTCAGTGATGTCCAGGAAGAAAGCTTGCCTATTTTAAGACAAGACTAGACTACAGATTTGGTGTAAGGAAAAATAGAAAGTAAAGCATTAAATATGACACTCAGATTTTAAGCAAGGCAATTGGGAAAATGATGGTGACATTGACAAATAAAGAAGCATTGGTTCCAAATATTTGAATGTTACTGACCAGCCAATCATCCTATAAAAGTCTTAAGCAGCTGAAGGTCAAGATTAAGTATGGAGGGTTTGTTTATGTTATCTATAAATATGTAAAAACTCTTTTATAATTTAGTATATTTAATTCAAAATCTCAAACCAATAAAAGTAGGCTTCAGACTAGCAAAAGGAGGTTCCAGAATGTAAGCCAAGCTATGTATCCTCTAAAACCCGAGGTATATCCTGGTGTAAGTATACTTTTTTCCTACTTTGGTTCCCTCATTCTCCTCTTTGACCTCCCTAACCCATGAATTGCCTGGAAAATGAGAAGTTGGGGCAAGCTAGTTTTGTAGTAGTCAATGTCCCTTCAAATCAAATGATCGTTAGGCTTATCATGCTTTGGGAATTGTCAAATGACCTCCCAGCCTTCTGGCTAATGGTATAATCCTAGAACAAGAGAAGTAGCAGATAAAAGATTGCACCACCAGATTTCCAGAACAAAATCGAGGATACAAAGCAATGTATGTGGCCAAATCGCCCTTGAGCCTCTTACCCTAACAGTTGTAGGGTATTTTTACCCAACGACCTTAGCACAGAGACTATAGAACTGAAAAGGAAAAATCTCTTGAGAAAAGAAAGAACAATCTCTGAAAAATGAGTGAAGGTAGGAAGGAGCTCATAAATCAGGTAAAATCTCCCACATTTCTTCCAAGGCCACCCTCACATCCACCTCGCCCCCAATCACACGAACACCCACATTTGATATGTCATTTGGACTTGGAAGGGAGCTGAGGCTCCAGCTGTACAAGAGTGTGCCAGAATAAAACCACCTGTTTTATTTCTGCGTACTAATTTTATAGTACTACTCCGAATGCTGTGAGCTGAAGAATCAGCACGGACAAGAGTGTGTCCTGGAAAGAACATGGATTCCAATTCCAGCTCTTTAGCTTATTAACTGCGACAAACTTCTTGGAACACAGTTTTCTAATCTATAAAATAGAAACAATACTGACTTTGTAGTGCCATTTGGAGGATTAAAGTGAATGTATGTAATGCCCATAACAAAGTGACCTTTCTGTCTGTTTGCTGCCAGCTGCAGAGGACTCCACCTGCCTTGATTCCGATGTCTATCTCCACTGTGGTTTCTCCAGAACACAGGCGTGGCCATATTTGTTTCTGATTTTCCAAGGAAGCCCACAGTGCCTGGCACATCAGTTGCTTTAAACTGTAGAAGTGCTCTAAACTTAGCTGCCTTTACATTCTAAGATGAGCCTTCATTTATCATCAGGAACTTGTCTAACAATATTCAGATCTATGGCTAGACACATTTCTGGCTCTATGCCCTGAGGTTCATGGAAAAGCTCTAAGCTCCTGGGCCAACATTTCAATATTATAGAATCTCAGTAAATGATAATTGCCTATTTGAATGAATAAATGAATGAACACATCTCTGTAAGGCAGTTTATGAATATGAAATTTATGAAAAATCATTTAAGAAATAATTTGAGCAAAAATGGAGCTCACACTACCTGTAACCATGGATTAAGAATTTTTTTTTTCTTATTTTTGTGACCTAATGAGTACCAGGCAAAGAAAGAGTCCAGGGCACTGAAAGAATTGAGAAAAATTTTAATTGTGAGAACTACAGGTAACCCCAGAATATGATAAACAATTACCAAAAGTGGAACCAGAGGAACATACACTAAAGAAAATAATCTTATAAAAGAATCATCATTATTATAAACTGGGTAGAAAAGAATGTAATAAATTTAAAAAAAAAAAAAAGCTCAGTGTTTCTGGACCTTTCATTAGATTCTAGGGAGAAAGGTATCAGTATTTCTTTTCTACATTGCAATTTTTAGTGAGGTGTTTAGCATGACCCTAAGAGATATTCCTGCATTTTCAATAGCATTTTATTCATACACTTAAGAAAATACTTTGTTTTAACTCAAATGTGGACTCTCTCTTGGTAAGGTTTTTTAGAGCAAGCTAACTTTTACCTAAGATCATTTTTGTTGCAGTTATGCCCAGATCCAGTATATCTATCAAAGAACTTTTCAAGTTCAGTCTCTACCGTTTTATTCCATCAAGGAGATCACTACAGTTCAGGGATTAACACAAGGGGGGCCCAGAAATAGATTCCGACCGCTGTTCACTAACACTTTAAAATCCTATTTAATCAGTCCCTGCCTCACTCCCCTAAGGTAGAGTTAAACACTTTCACGAGTGTGGCTCACAAAAGCATTGTCGCTGACAACGAATCAGTGCTTCCGAATCACTTTGGAAATATAAAATGTGATATAAATGCTTAATTTAAAAGAATGACATGTGACACTGTTGCTATTTTTACTACCTGTCTAACAAGAACCCACGCACATTTTTTTAAATAACTGAGTTAGAAGCCAAGAAGGAATCCAAGCCAAGATACTGAGTGCTGCACTTTGATTTCAAAAGCAATGCATATTAGGACCCATCACAATTGTCCTTGTCACCCAGGAAAGGAGCAGATTTCTTGGGGGGAAAAACAACCATTAGTTTGGAAGGCCTTCCCTCTTAGACCATCCTCTGAAGACAGAGGGTCCAGCTCCCAGCAACTGCCCCCAACCAACATCATCGACAGTCACCAAAGGGCTTTTCTCTCCTTCTGTGTAAATCTGACAAAACTCATGACTTGAATGGAAGCTCAGCAGAGGCAAACATCAAAGGGCAATCGATGAAATTGATTATGCTTGTAGTGCCTAGGTAAGGATTTTCTTTTGGGATGTAAAGGGTTAAAATCGACTGTTTTCTACATATTGAGTAGAAGAAATCAATGGAGAAAAATTCTCATTTTTTTCCTCTCCTCGCTTTCCAGTTTACCACCTGATCACCAAACATTAATTGGTCATTCATTATGTATATAAAATGCTGAGATGCATAATCATCCCTGTCATCATTCCCAGTTTGCTTTATGGAGGTGATATGGTTGTATATCATCTTCATAAATATGAAGAGAAGCAGAAATATGGAGAGAAGGCAAGAGTTCCATTGCTGCCAGTTATCATCATTGCAAACCAGACACCAGAAATGGCCATAATTCCTGGCTCCTACCCGCTTGGTTTCAACTTTGCTTGACCTATATACTCTTGGCTTTAAGAAGGAGTTCCCAAGTGAATGATAAAAATATTAAGAAGCCAAAATCTAAATTTAAGTAAATTTAATCAAGTTGCCAATCAAAAGACAAGGGTCAAAATCCTGTTTTTTCTGAGTCTAGGAAATTATAACTCTGCCACTCTCTTTGGTTTTGTTTAATTCGGTATGTCAATTTATAAAGCATTTACTGTTACTTGCTATTGTTCTCTGCACTGGAAGGGGTGGAAGAGGGAATGAGAAGGATACAGTAGAATTAATGAGAAATATTTGCCTTAAATAAGCTGGAAGTTCCAGCAAAGGAAGTAGCTTTATTCACATGTGGGATATAAAACAAGAGGAGTCAAGATAATCACAAAATCCTGTGGTACCAACTATAGTGCTGCAGGAACTTACAGAAGAGGAGAGAGGAGGCAGCAAATTCCTCATGACAAGGTAAAAACTGAGCTGTGGTCCAGTGGACAGAATTTGGATGGAAGCTAAGTCATGGATAAAGCATTCAGGAAGAACAAAATACCATCATATGAAAATTCTAAGCATAGTCCTCTCTGGCCCATCTAATTCATTAAAACCTCCCTTTTGGCCCCCTGATGTGGTAAACACCTTGCTTTGGTATCAGAGTTGTACTTTCAATCCCAACTCTGCCATTATGAACCCTTTGAACTTGGCTACCTGGCAAAACATCTTTGAAGCCCTATTTTTTGTGAGATAATGACATCTACCTTGTAGGTCTATTGAGATAATAAAACAAGGTGTACAGAGCCAGCTCATGGAAAAGTTCCTTTTACATTAGGATCACATTAACAGTCAAATCTGTAGCTGAGACTGTTCTTTATCCACCAAAATGTATTCCTTCCTTCTTTAATAATAGAGTTGTAGCTGGGCCTGTGGCTGCTTAGACAGAGACTGCAGTTGCCAGCAACCCTGGCAGCTATGTGACCTGCGTGACATTGTTTCTGCCACCAGCATGTAAGTAGAAGTGATGTGTGTCTCTTTCAGACCTGTGCTTGAAAATAGCCGGTTGCTTTTACCTCTTCCTACGAGTTAGGACATGGATTTGCCTGAAACTCTACTCTGATCATGCAAATGAGAACATTCCTTTATAAAAAAGAGCAAATAAGTTGCAAGGAAACTAGAACTCCCTCAAAAAATGACTATGTGGAGCAAAGCAAGCTACTTACCCTCCAGGATCAGTATAGAAATGATGAATAAGCTTCTGTGTTCTTTTAGTCACTCTCATATTGGGTCTTTTGGTACATCATCTTAGCCTTTTCACCTAACTTATACAAGATCTAATTTATTCTTGGAAAAACTAATTTCTTTCAATTATCCCCACTTGACAGATGAGCAAACTAAAGCCAAGGGAAATTCAAGGTCACTTAACCTGTCAATGCTCTCCTGTTACTGATTCCCAGAGCATGTGACAACTTTGTCACTTCTTATGCCTGAGGCTGTGAACAGAGGAACCTCTTAGATTTAGGTGTTGATGAAAGTTTGACAAGGTTGACTATTACATTTCAAATATAGAATCATGAAACTGACTTTAAATTAAGCTGCACATTGCAAGTGGCTTTCGTAATTATTGCTATTACACATTTGTTGCTACTGTAAAATTTCAAGGCACACTAGGAGATGTAATTACAATACAGAGTTCTAGAATCTCAGGCAGAAATATTTGGCATTGGGGGTAATTTACACCAATAATGTAATTAAATAGGAGGAAATTTACATTCAGATTTGCACATTATTTTTTCCGATTATAAAAATTTCAAAAAGTCAAGAAAATAAAAGTTCTGGTAAGCACAGGGTTTTCTGAGTATTCTGACAATATTTTAGACAAATGACAATGAGAAAGAGAACTTTTTATCCTTTTCTGCAACCTTAGCAGTTTGCCAAAAAAAATAATAAGCTGTCTGTCAGATATTTTAATATGAAGTATGCCATGATGAATAACTATTTTCACCCCCTGTGTTATTTTAGCTCAAATTTATTTATAAGTTTTCTCTGATTCTCAACTATTGATAGGATCTGCCTATAAATAAAAGATCTGAAAGGCATATACCCAAATATTCAAAATGGAGAAGAATCCAAGTATTATTTTAGCAAAAAAATTAGGAGTTATTTTTAAATTTCTTATTGATTATATCCAACACCTGTATCATGGTACAAAGAGCACAAGGCTGAGGATGGCAGGATGGCACCATTTACACCACCTAAAGGACTTTGATTTAGCTCAGTGTGAGACTTAGCTAGCATTAGCCCAATAGCCTTGATTTTAGCCCAATAAGACTGATATTGTAGGGGATGTGTTAGATTAAATAATGGCCCTTCATCAAATATGTTCACATCCTATCCCTCTCACCTGTGACTATCATTTTACATGGAAAAGAGACTTTGTAGATGTGATTAACTAACTTATGGACTAAATTGTATCTCTCCAAAATTAAAGCCCTCCTAACCCTAGTGTCTCAGAAGATAATTGTATTTGGAGATAGGGCCTTTGAATTGGGAATTAAGTTAAAATGGAGTCATTAAGGTGGACCCTAATCCATTGGATTGGTGTTCTTAAAAGAAGAGAAGATTAGGACACCGAGAGAGAGACCAGACACCAGACATGGGCACACACACAAAGGAGACCATGTGAAGACATGGGGAGAAGGCAGCCAGCAACAAGCCAACGAGAGAGGCAAAACCCGCAAACACCTTGATCTCGGACTTCCAGTTTCCAGAACTGTGAGAAAATAAATTTCTGTTGTTTAAGCCACCCAGTCTGTGGTTTTCATCATGGCAGCCCTAACAAACTAAAACAGATCCTAGAATGGGGAGATTATCCTTTCCAGCAGAGGCTACCTGCCTCTTCCCTACCCTGTTATTAGTAACTTGTAGTTCTTTGAGCACACTGTGTTTGCACTGCTCTCATCCCGATGTCTTTGGTTGCTTCCCCCACCTTCTTTTACCTAGGTACTTTCTACATATACCTCAAAACTCACCTCAGATGTCCTCTCCTCATGAAAGTTCTCCCTGAGGCTCTTCCACCCTTCTCAACAGCTGCTTCAGTTGCTCATCGTCCATGTTCCCTGACACGCTGTGTTTATCTCTAGCACTGACAGAGAGAGCAGCCCCAGAGTTCCCCCATGTAATTCCATATTCACCTGACCCCACCATTAGAATGTGTTCATCCAAACTAGGATTCTGTCTTTTGTAAAATTTCTCAGTTTTAGGAAAAAAGGTAAAATTTTACTTACTCATTCACGTGAGTGAGTGAGACACTCATGATCCATAAAACATTGTAGGACACAAATGTGAGTAAGAGTTGGTATCTTCCACTGAGAAATTCAAGTTTAGTCAAGGTATTGAGATGTTATTTAAATGGGCAGCAAGTGCTAGCACCTAATTAAACTACAGACAGGAACTGATGGGGAAATCTTTTTACCTGGAAAAATGGAAAGAATTTGGAAAAGTGGTGTTTTCCTAGGACCAGGTCACAGGAGTGGCAAACGCGACCGGAAACCCTGAAGCAGAGGCCCTCATCAGTGTGGTGTGGTATCTTCAACAAACACCTAAAGGCTTGATTATGACATGAACATGCCCTTTGTTCAAGAAGGTACATGAGTGTCACTTTTACGAGTTTTCAAGGAGGCATCAAATTTCCAAAGTATATCGAGCATGACAGAAGAAAAAGACCTGCCGATTAACAAGAGGCAGGAGAAAACACAGCAAATTGTATTAAATGAGTCACACTGGCTAAGGAAGGTTTTCATCATTAGGCATTTAGTTTCTAATAATTTTATGCAATCTAAATCCAGAAGCTGATTGTTATGATGACTAATATAGGATACATGCTATTTCTTTTCAAGGTCAACCAACTTTTGTTCAGGAAAAATGAGAACCAGCTCTCTTCCTTGACCCTATCTGATAAAGCAGGAGCCAAAGCAGATTTATACCAATGAAAATAAGGGTGAGTCAGAGCTCTTTATCCCATAAATAACAAAAAATGGATTAAGGCTGATTTTCTCCTGGTAACCTATATACATAGCCACATAACTCTGATTTTAGTACGTAAAATAGATGATCAAGAGATTAACTTAAAATTATTCTTGGCTGTATTTTTACTGTTTTAATAGACTTAAGAAGCTTCTTCTTTTCCAGCCAACTCATTGTAAACCTTCCCTGATGAAGACAATCTATGTCTTCTGCCAAGATTCATTGTTTATTATTGGGTCTCTCAAAGTAGATTTAGTTTAAAGAGTTTGACATCTACCAAAAATTGTGAATATATAATGACTAAAAGGTTTTCTTTTGAATTTAAATGTATGTAAATTATAGATATATTAGTCAATGAATGATATAATAAACTAATTATAATTCAAATTAAAATCTCCTAAAAACTAAACCAAAGGGCATGTAAACATAAATACCAGGTAAAATAATAAGTGATTAAGGATATTATTCATAGATCAAGTGCTAGAATGAATAAATTAGTTGTCCTTCAAATTACATAGAAAGTCAATTTGGGGTAAAAAATAACAAAGACAAATAATTCAAAGTTTTCATTTTTAATATATTTAATAAAGTCACAAATCAAGAAATAATGTTTATCTCAGAAAATATTAAAAGATTTTCTTTTTTATATAAATAGAAAAAAGCAGCAGAAGAATGCAAAGTGTATGTTCAGAATTTTTTGTAATACACCTTAGCAGTTAGTTAGCTTTTAAATGAAATATTTTAAATGAATGTCATGGCCTTAGAGGCAGTGTTACACCACGGTGAGGGGCATCCTCCCTCCAGAGCCTGAGATTTGTATCTCAACTCCACCAGTTTGCAGCTGTGTGTAATGCTTAGCCTTTCTGTGCCTACTGCTCAATTGCTTTTTGTACAAAATAGAGGTGATAATAGTTAAAGGGTCTTTGTGATAGTTAAATGAGACAATCCAATAAAGAGTTGGCACAGTGCTCAGTAACTATAGCAGTTAATAAATACCGGTTAATGTTACTAATATTACTGCCCTTTTTTTTCATGCTGATTGAGACTGGCTTTGACGCTCTAATACAGAATTTTTTTTTTTTTTAATATTAGCACTAGCGTCAGAAGATACAGGTTCCAATCCTGACTTCACCACTTACCTGATGGGTGACCTTGGACAAATCTCACAATCAATTTCATCAACTATAAAATGGGAACAATAATTTATGCTCTACCTTGTCTACCCCCAGTGCTCAAGCCAGATGAGATAACATAATTTGTTTGTTTGTTTGTTTGCTTTGCTTCTTTGATGTAAAGTGTTATTCAAATGTAAAATCTGATAGTGGTGATGACAATGATGTCTTTGGGATTCAGGGTACCATTAAATGTAAATGTAAATTAAATGTACAGTATTCAGACCTGACTAGGCCAACTTATAGGACACCACTTTTGACTGTCACATCACTACCTTCGACTTCACAATAACACTTCTCTCAATAAAACAAGGAGCCAGAGAGGCATAGACAGAAAGACTGACAGAAATTAACACTTAAACCCAATTACGCTTTCCTGATACGTTATCACTATTATTATATATTTTTTAAAAATTTTACCATTCTTGATCTAAAGGATCCAAAAAAAATCTTTCTTAAAGACAAAAATAAAAGTCAAACACTTGGCCGGAACCCAGGTCTCACGGCATACAGTACTGCATTGTTTCCTCTAAGATAGCAAGTTGCAAACTCAGATATGCTTATTTTACAAATCACGAGTATGGAATTATATAAATAGAAAGGTCTATCTATATTTAAATTACAGAGAAAAGGCTAGAATATTTATTGTTTCCCTGTATTTTGTAAATGTTTATACTAAGTATTATGTCATTTTTAACAGCAAAAAACGAGAATCAAAATATTCTAAAATATATGATGTTCTTAGCAACCTAAGTAAAAAGAGAGAGCACTGACAGTGAGCTCATTTTCAGAAGAATCTGAAAGAACACTGCTTTTCAGAATCACTGAGATTATGAAGAAAGTATCCAGTTCTGGGACAATGAGACTTAATTGTCCCAGGTGGGGCTTCCTTCTGACAGTTTTATGTCCTTGGGTTTAGCTTTCTTTAGAAATTTGGTCCAAAGATGACAGATCATTGATCTGTTCTAGTTTTACAAAGCTCATTTTAATTAAGAATTTCTAATAAAATAATTATGTCCCTTGCTAAGTCTGGCCTTGGTAAGCTTGGGATAAAATGTGTTATAAATATTATATGGCTGCACTGGTGCAAAGTTATGTGCAATGCAGGGTTTTAAAAATTCAAGTGCAGATCATCAAGATCTGTCCCTTTACACATAAAGCCAACAAATCTAATTAAGAACATACTGAAAATTAAGACAGCAGTAGTGTTTTATTATGCATCTACTAAATTTTAGTTTAAGAATCACTTTTAGAAAAGCTATCTTAAATATATATATGTTTTAAATTCTAAGTCCTCCTCCTCTGGCTTTCACAGAATTGATTCCAGGTGGTGGGGTGAAGGCATTACACAGCAAAAAAATCAGCAAGCTATGCTAAAGCCAAAAGTGAAATCTTTCTCCCTTAAAACATGAAAATTCCAGATACAGAATTTCAAAACCGATTAAGCTTATATTTGGAATAATGTAAAGATATAAAATGCTGTTTAATGCTTCAATTAACTTTTTATAAAGACAGTCACTGAAAGCAATGTAAGTCAATATTCAGTGAATAAAAATTTTGGCAAGGGAAACAAACACCTTTTCAGGGCTCAATGTTAAAAAAAAAGACATTATGGTTCAGATGCACTTGGCTTAATTAAAGACAATAGAAATGCGTACATTTTAATTTTCTTGACAAGAAACAGCCTTTCTCCCCTGAGGATACTTTTATTTGCTTTCAACATCTGAAATCAAAAAGAACAAAAATCATAGCTGCTTTTAAAGTTCGACATCCCAAAGCTCAAGTAGAAATAAGTATTACAGTTTTCATCTTCATTATGTTCCCACTCCAGGCCACAAAGTCTCTAGCTTCCTACATCAACAGCCACTCAACTAATTAACAAAAGACAGTTTACAAATAATTGTTCATCCTGAGTTCTAGTAACAGATCCCAGTCAAAAGGATCAGGTTTAAGACATCAAAGTAGATTGATAAAAAGTACAACCATTTCATCTTAGATTCAACCTACCAATTTGACAGTGGTCTTCCATCCAGAGCATCTTTCTTGCTGCCCAGTTTCCATATCCCATCTTCCTTGCATTTTTATGTATCAAGAAATTATTCTTGTAAATGTAAGGAAATATGAGAAAAAGGAAAAAAATACCCAACTCATTTTGCTAACCTTATTTTTGACCCCCAAATACCTTATAAATAGGATAAATATGAATAAACCCTTATGCAAAGGATATATTCCCAATATCATTGGATAAGACCTCACAGTAGCTATCTCTTAACTACATAGTTAATGTTTTCACTTTATTTACTGAAGACACACATAGTATGCTCTGTATTTCCCTATAAAGTTATTCAAAACAGACTATAACTTATGGTGCTACAATAGAGAGATAATTTCATTAAACTGTGTAAACTTAAATTTACATCTAAATCATATGTGTAACTTATCTATTTAGAATAAATTATAAAATTATGATAGTCAAACTCAACAGTGTTGTAAATTCAGATAAATCCTCATGCTTATTTTCTCTCTTGTTAATATTTTCAGAAGATTCCTGGTTTTACTGTCATTAGAGTAAAAAAAAACAATGCAAAGCTTTACATTTCTTTTTGTGAAAAAAATATTAGCTTGGCAAATGTTCTTCAAAAATAAGAGACAGGGAAAAATAATGTTATAGGTTTTTTAAAAAGTGTTTATACTATGTTCACTGATGAGTATAACCTTCAAGTCACCTTCATAAAGAGTGATTAAAGTGAAAAGTTTAAAACAAAATAAAAAATTCTGCTAAATGTGGAACTGGATCAATCATTTTTTAAGCCATGAGAACTTTTTTCCTTAATAAGGTGACTGCTATAACTCATTGCATTATCCTGTTGTGGTCAGACTGAACAATACCCCATGGGATATTGGAGTTGAAATTTTAAACTATAGGCACTAACTGAATTTAGCCTAAGTAGTTCAAAGTTATTTTGTTTGTCTGCAACGCTTCCTTCCTGTAACCAGTTGGAAGCTTAATAGTTTCCGACTAGTTTAGATATAAGGCAAAACAGGCTAATTGTGAAATTAGACATGTGTTTCCTTGTAAATTTCTCTCTGCAGAGTCATTTCATTTTCAAAACCTTGAAGTACACTAACAGTAGCAGCCTGCCTGTTAACCATTTGCTCTTATTACAAAAAGTGCTTTTAGTGTGTGTGCAACATGAAACTGCCAAGGGGTTTTATATTTTTTAATAAAAAGTAGAAATTAATAAGTAATTAAAACATAATCACTACATTATTAGCATTTGGCCTTACTGATAACCTCTTTTTTTCTTTCTCTTTTCCTTTATTTATCTATTTAAAACCAAAAATCCTGTCTTTACAATATTCACAAGTCAGTACCCTCACTCTGTCATCTGCCTCTCCCAACAGCTTGAGACATGGTCTTTTTTTGCCTGAAAGATAACCCAACCCTCAGTAAACTAGAACAGCCTCCACCCCCCTTACCACACACACACACAGTCTGCAATACTGCAGTTTCACATTAATGAACCAAAAGTATCTCCCTAAATTAACCCATGCTACCTTAAAATACAAGTGGGCTAAGATATTTTACAAAAATAAAAAATAAAAATAAAAACCTCCAAAACCCAGGCCTTTTTTTGATTACTTACTGATTGATATGATCTCATCTCTTAATAAAAAATTAGAGATGGCATGCTGTGAAAAAAAATTAATTCTGGGGACTCTACTTTTCAAAACTGGTTTCTTCTGAGCCACAGCAAGCATTTCATATGCCATCACTTGTGCCTGTGACCTAGGCAAACACAGTCATCAGTCCTGTATTCTGCTCTTCACTTTGTCTTGCAGTATTCTGAACTTTCTGTTCCCTGAGTTACCCACAAGGGGACATTTTAACAGCAGTGCACCAGACAGCAGAAAGTCAGTGTAGAATCTTTGTTTAAATAAACATGTTGAAAGATACGACCAATCTATCCCAAATCAGTCATAAAAATAAAAAGGAGAAAAGCATTTTACATTTTAAATGGGGGGGGGGGGGAAATCTGGTTTTATATGGGGTCGTGGTCAATCTGTTTGGCAACTTTTAAATTAATTCAGATTTTTTCAATCATCACAGTTACCTACAGGGAATACTGAACAGAAAGATGACAAGCAATTGTTTGTGTTCAAACTTATCATAAACTATATTTCCCTGGACTTTTCAACTCGGCAGACTTCAAATTCCTCTTTCCAAGGATTATTTGACCTTCAAATTTCAGGCCCTGTATCTCTTGGTGTCGTGCATCCATCATATGTTAGAAAACTTAAGCTGGGCTACAAGTATATTATTTCTGTTACCTGACTTTAATAAATTTTAGTTGTTTTCAAAATCTGCAATCTGTTCATTGTGCCAACCCTGCATTGCAGAGAAATCAGCGTGCGATTCCAGCTTGGCTCCTGCAAACAAAGTCACCACAAACAGGTTTTAATTGTCTTTGCTCAGGGAAAAGAGGAGGAGGGAAACCTTCGCCAATCTGACAGGCGATGCGGGGTGACAAGCCCCCAGGGCGGCTGGATCTCCCCTCTCGCCGTCCTGGGCGCTGTCCTTAGTGCTGCTGGCGCCATAGCGAGCACAAGCGCCTTACCTTCTGCCCAGCGGAAGCTGCGGACGTCCCCCAAACGTTTAGCAGAACGTAGCGCTGTATCCCACTTTTAATACAAATAACTACCCCAGCCCATACTTTTTATCCCCTTCTCGAAGTCTGAAGGCTGATCGTTCCTCAAGTCTTTTTTTTCTTCTTCTTCTTCTAGTGCCAACTCGCTCATCTCGGTCTGCTTTAATATGAGGAGTGGGGGAAGGGGAAGAAGGCAAGGCGAAATGAGGATGGGGGTGGGGGAACTGTAGGGGGAGGAAGGTGAAGGAGAGAAGAAAAGGATAGGAACAAAACGGTCCAGGAAGAAGGGGCTCAGAGAGAAGGGCGGAGTAAGTGAGACTAAAAAAGGCTTAAAGCGGGAGGGCAAAGAGATGCCAAAGAGAGGGAGAAGTGATTAAGCACAGAAGATGGCTAAAGAAAAAAGTAATGGAGAAAGAACAGAAGAGAAAGCCATGAGTTGAAGAGTGCAGAGGGCCAAGAAAAGAGCAAGGCGTCCAGGGGGTGGGGAGAAAAGCTGCCGGAACGGCGGGAGAGTGACAAGACAAAGAAAGGGCGTTGTGTGAATACTTGCACCGAGGGTGAAAACTGCAGTCCGAAGGTGAAGAGAAATGGAGAGAGGGGCTTGCGGGGAGACTGGTGGTCTAGAACTAAAAGAGAGCTGTGGGGAGGGGCCAGGGACAGGGCAGCAAAGTCCGGGGTCCGACGAGGGTTGAGCCCACGTGGAGCCGGCGCTGAATCACTGCCGGGCTGTCTTTACACCCACCCCCAACCCCTTCCCCGCTTCCCCCTGCCGGGTGCCCGCAGTCCCCGCCTCCTCGGCCGCCGCCTCCACGGGGCGGGGCCCTAGCCCGGGACCAGCCGCCGCGGCTATAAATGGGCTGCGGCGAGGCCAGCAGACGCTGTGACAGCCACACGCCCCGAGGCCTCCACGATGAGCTACACGTTGGACTCGTTGGGCAACCCGTCCGCCTACCGGCGGATAACCGAAACCCGCTCCAGCTTCAGCCGTGTCAGCGGCTCCCCGTCCAGCGGCTTCCGCTCGCAGTCATGGTCCCGAGGCTCGCCCAGCACCGTGTCCTCCTCCTACAAGCGCAGCGCGCTTGGCCCGCGCCTCGCCTACAGCTCCGCCATGCTCGGCTCCGCCGAGAGCAGCCTCGACTTCAGCCAGTCCTCGTCCCTGCTCAACGGCGGCTCCGTGCCGGGCGGCGACTACAAGCTGTCCCGCTCCAACGAGAAGGAGCAGCTCCAGGGGCTGAACGACCGCTTCGCGGGCTACATTGAGAAAGTGCACTACCTGGAGCAGCAGAACAAGGAGATCGAAGCGGAGATCCACGCGCTGCGGCAGAAGCAGGCCTCGCACGCGCAGCTGGGCGACGCGTACGACCAGGAGATCCGTGAGTTGCGCGCCACTCTCGAGATGGTGAATCACGAGAAGGCTCAGGTACAGCTGGACTCGGACCACCTGGAGGAAGACATCCACCGGCTCAAGGAGCGCTTCGAGGAGGAGGCACGGCTGCGCGACGACACCGAGGCGGCCATCCGCGCGCTGCGCAAAGACATCGAGGAGGCGTCGCTGGTCAAGGTGGAGCTGGACAAGAAAGTGCAGTCGCTGCAAGATGAGGTGGCCTTTCTGCGGAGCAATCACGAGGAGGAGGTGGCCGACCTGCTGGCCCAGATCCAGGCGTCGCACATTACGGTGGAGCGCAAAGATTACCTGAAGACAGACATCTCGTCGGCGCTGAAGGAGATCCGCTCCCAACTCGAGTGCCACTCCGACCAGAACATGCACCAGGCTGAAGAGTGGTTCAAGTGCCGCTACGCCAAGCTAACCGAGGCGGCCGAGCAGAACAAGGAGGCCATCCGCTCTGCCAAGGAAGAGATTGCCGAGTACCGGCGTCAGCTGCAGTCCAAGAGCATCGAGCTCGAGTCGGTGCGTGGCACCAAGGAGTCCCTGGAGCGGCAGCTCAGCGACATCGAGGAGCGCCACAACCACGACCTTAGCAGCTACCAGGTAGGAACCGCGGCTGCGCGGCCGCCTGCGACAGCGCCAGCGCCGCGCGCCCCCGACACACAGCCACGCGCCCGGGCGCGCTCTCCACCGCGCTCCCTGGTGGCCGGCCAGTCCGCGCGAGTGCGGCGCTCACCTAAGTTAGAGGCGCAAAGCGTCTTTGCCCCTACCCACCATTTCCACACTCCTTCCCACCCACCAACCCCAGCTCCTAAGAGCCCTGACCTTTTTTAAATGTGTTTCTTGTCCTCGGGAGTTCTAGGTTGTGCACACTTGCACGTTCAAAGTCGGACGTATACATTCGAGTAGTTGATAAAGGTAGCAACTTTAGAACAGCTTCTTCATGAATGCATGAGTTCTCAGCTTTTCCAGCCGTGATCTGAAGAACTCTCAAAATTGGTTTCGGATCAAAGGGCTCAGATGGGAAGGGCCAGGTCAGCAGTGAGATTTCCCCATCATGTTTGTTTCCTGCTAAGACGTGTTCTAGATCCACTGCGCTCAGTGCAGTGTGTGATGTGCCCAGGAAATGTCTTCTTCTCTTAATTGATCTTATTTGTTGATTTGAAAATCCCTTAGATTTTGTAAAGGGAGGAGGGGCTGGGAGAACTATCCGCGAGGTTTGCAGAGCTGAAGGGAGTCAGAAGAGGGGAGAAGGGAACGGGTAGCAAGTGGTTTGCGAAAGAAACTGAGGTTTGGAAGGGTGAGACTATGGAGATTCTCTGTGTCTGTTTCAGGACACTATCCAGCAGTTGGAAAATGAGCTTCGAGGCACAAAGTGGGAAATGGCTCGTCATTTGCGAGAATACCAGGATCTCCTCAATGTCAAGATGGCTCTGGATATTGAGATCGCTGCGTACAGGTATGCTACTCACTGCGGGCGTGACCGAAATACTAACCGCATTGCGGAGGCTGTTGTGGCAGAACCTTCATCACTTAAGTTAAATCAGGCAGATTTCAGGAGTCTTAATCAGTGCCTATTCACCTTTCTTAATTAAAAACAAATTATTCTAAAGAATTGAAAGTGCTTTGACCACTTTTTATACGGCTTTAAAAGAGTAAGCAGTAGATGAAATTGTTTTGAATTAATGGGATGGAGGAAGAAAAGTGCCGATTAATTTCAACCCTTATGCTTAAACTTTATTTTAGTGAAAAGTGTTTTCTTAATGTTTGAAGCAAAAACTGAGTTTTAGTATTTAATATTTCATCTGGTGGTTTTAGCTTTGAAACTTTACCATGTCAAGGACAAACATCAAGACATTCAGTTTCTCTGTTTCTGTCATAGCTTACTATTGCCATCATCTGGCTGAGAAGAGCTATAGATTGTTATATTAGAATATAGATATATTTATTTTTATAACAATATAGTTTAGATGTATTCTATTTTATATTAAACTGTATAATATAGATTGTGTGTAGATATAGATCATGTATAATATATATCTATATATAAATAGATCTAGAGATATAAATCTATAGCTATCAGTATAAATGCTAATGCAAATAGATTTATATCTATAGATGTAGATGTATAGCCAGAGAGAGAGAGAAGAGATTATAGGTCTACTAACTGACATCGCCTTGCTGTTGATTAAGTTCACAGGAGAAAATCATTGACTAAGTTTTTCTGCTACCAATAAGGTCATTATAATATAATAAAATATTATAATTATTCAAGAAAGCTGAATACTGACACTTCATGATTAAAATTGCTGACCAATTTATAACCTGATACATGCATTTAGTACCTAGCTCTAGTATATACTTATATAGCCTAAGTTCTGATATATGTTAAATAGTTTTATATCTTTTTTTGAGCATTATATTTGCTAAAAAATGTGGTATGCATTCGCAAAATCCAAATGCTCAGGAAGATCACCAAGGTTTTGGGGGGGAGGTGGCGCTAGGAAGATTTTCAACATATCGATGTTGCACCAAATGAACTGCTACAAGGCAGAGACTTGATGGCTGGGCTGAATTCCTGGACTCTTGGGCGTGGTTAGTTACAGCAGCAGGTAACTGGCCAGGGGTCCCTCAGAATCTGTGTTACTGAATATGATGCAATATACCTGTGAAATGATAGCTGGTATAACACCAGCTTGATAGAAGTCTTCATTTATATGATTTTATTTATTCAAAAGTATCTACTGCATTCCCCATAATGTTAATGAAGCTGAAAAAGCACAATGAGATTTTAGTCATGTCTTGTTTTCTTTGATTCTCTCCTTAGAAAACTCCTGGAAGGTGAAGAGACCAGATTTAGCACGTTTTCAGGAAGCATCACTGGGCCCCTGTTTACACACCGACAGCCCTCAGTCACAATATCCAGTAAGATTCAGAAAACCAAGGTAGAGGCGCCCAAGCTAAAGGTCCAGCACAAATTTGTAGAGGAGATCATAGAGGAAACCAAAGTGGAAGATGAAAAGTCAGAAATGGAAGAGGCCCTGACTGCCATTGCAGAGGAACTGGCAATGAAAGAACAGAAGGAAGGAGAAGCAGAAGAAAAGGAAGAGGAACAAGAAGCTGAAGAAGACGTCGTGGTGACTAAAAAGTCTCCAGTGAAAGCTACCTCCCCCGAACTTGAAGAAGAAGAGGAGGAAGAAGAAGACGAAGGTGCTAAATCAGACCAAGCTGAAGAAGGAGGATCCGAGAAGGAAGGTTCTAGTGAAAAAGAGGAAGGTGAGCAGGAAGAAGAAGAGACAGAGGCTGAAGGTGAAGGAGAGGAAGTCGAAGCTAAGGATAAGAAAACTGAGGAAAAGCGGGAAGAAGTGGCCCCCAAGACGGAGCTCGTGGCAGAAGCCAAGGTGGGAAAGCCAGAGAAAGCCAAGTCCCCCGCGCCCAAATCACCAGTGGAAGAGGTGAAGCCGAAAGCAGCTGCCGCAGCTGGGAAAGGTGAGCAAAAAGAGGAGGAAGGGAAAGTGGAGGAAGGAAAGAAAGAGCCAGCAAAGGAAGCTCCCAAGGAAGAGAAGGTGGAGAAAAAGGAGGAGAAGCCAAAAGAAGTGCCAGAGAAGAAGAAAGCCGCATCCCCAGTGAAGGAGGAAGTGGTGCAAGAGGTGGTGACCGTCACCAAGTCAGTAAAGGTGAGCGTGGAGAAAGGCACCAAAGAGGAGGAGAAGCCTCAGCAGCCAGAGAAAGAGAAAGCAGAAGAGGAGGGAGGGAGCGGGGAGGAAGGCAGTGACCAAGGTTCAAAGGAATCCATGAAGGAAGATATAGCCATCAATGGGGAGGTGGAAGGTAAAGAGCAGGAGCAGGAAACAAAGGAGAAAGGCAGTGGGGGAGAAGAGGAGAAAGGTGTTGTCACCAACGGGCTAGACTTGAGTCCAGCGGATGAAAAGAAGGGGGGCGACAGAAGTGAGGGAAAAGTGGTGGTGACCAAAAAGATAGAAAAAATCACCAGTGAAGGGGGAGATGGTGCTACCAAATACTTCACTAAGTCTGTCACCGTCACTCAAAAGGTCGAAGAGCATGAGGAGTCCTTTGAGGAGAAACTAGTGTCTACTAAAAAGGTAGAGAAGGTCACTTCACACGCCGTAGTAAAGGAAGTCTCCCAGGGTGACTAATAATTTGAGTCCATTGCAAAAAGGTTAAGCCATATGACAATTTCAAAATGCATGTGATTGACAGCTTCAAAACAGAACGGGTTCTCCCATGGGGGCTCCAGACATTGTATTTTACTTTGTGCAATATGAGGGAACTGCATGCAAGCTCAGGATGTTCCCTCCTCAGTCTTTGGGGGGGGTTCAAATGCATGAAATTGTATGTACCTGGGGAATTGGCCAATTACTAAGCTGTTGGAAGGGGGGCACTCAGAGGGGGGATGTCTTCAGATGTATTATGCAAAGAACCAACTGAGCCAAAAATAATAAATGAAACTCAGAACTCTCTTAGCCTTAAGAAAGCTATATATGAATAATTATGTTTACCTCACTGGTGCATTTAAAATGGACTTTTGTTCATGGGAGAACCTCGCTGACATGCACAGTTTGCAGCCTTTCATTGATTGATGTTAAACAGTCACAGCAGTACTTGCTCAATAAAGGTCATATTGGAAACATAGTCGATTGCTTGTTAATGTCATTTTAAAGGGAAGTTTCCACTACTTGACCCTTTCTTTCCCAAGAGTAGATTATTAGGGAGAGTATAAGCGACCTGCATTTCTTCTCACTATGTCCGTGAGAGTGAATCCTGGGAAAACATAATCACCAAAAACTTTTTCAGGTGTCAGAATTTTTACTGAGCATAACCTTCATCCCAAAATCTTCAAATTGTATTTTTAAAATAAAAATAAAAGCTTCAGAGAAAAAGGTAAAATTGGTGGGATGGAAGTCTTCAATCTCCAGGTGTGTTTCAATCTCAAACCAGAACTCAGAGAACCTCAAGGTGAGAGGGGCAATAAAGAAATCATTACTTGGAGTTGGGACACAAAGAACTTAGTGGCATTTATAATAATGTGTCCAGAAGAAGCAGGACTGAAATTACTAATAGTCCTAACAAAAAATATCCAGTCTCAGTTGCATGGTCCTGGTTTACACACACACACACACACACACACACACACACACACACACACACACCCCTATCTGTAGCACTGATTCCTAATATGATTGATAAAGATTTATACTTTTAGTGTTTTATAATTTGGGAAAATAATGTCAAAAATATATAAAATACTTCACTCAGAAAAAGAAAAACAGATTCTCTGATATTAGCACTCCAAGTTAAAAAAAAAGATTGAAAGGCCTGATCTTGACCTAGGAAATAATACAAATCTCTTTTCAAAATATCTCTGTTCTAGACCTTTAAGACCATTAATAATATACTAATTAACACATTATTTGTTCTAAGTCTATATATTTTTCATCAATAACATCATTCCAATATCATAATCCTGGATCTTGTTTTTTAATGGCTTTTCAAAACACTCCTATTTTAATTTCTAAGTGTCCCCAGGAAGCTCATTGCTAATGTCAATCATTTATAACGCTGTTTTCTAACCCTTAGCCATTTGCCAATCCTCACAATTTTTTCTATGTCTGAATATCATTTGTACAATTATTTATTCACATTTTTTCTTTAAACCAACTTATGTTTTATGTTAAAACACTAAATTTTCTGAAGCAATAATATCCATGACACCCAAGGCAAAACAGGATTTTAAATATAATTAGCAAAAATTTAGTCTAGTTTTGTAGAATTAAAAAAATAAAATGAATATTGGAAGGATAGAGGATAACTCCTAGGATGAAAGGATAAGCCAAAGAGGCAGGTGATGGGAAAGACCTCTGGGACAGCTCCAGGAACAGAGGCTGCAGGACTCAGCATTCTGTCACAGGCTAACTGAACTCAATGCTTTGAATCTTTTCACTGGAAGTTCTGAAAAAGAGCACATATTCCCCTGACACCTGAGCCAGCAAAAGAAAAGGCACTTTGATTGCCAGTTCCACCAAAACTGATATCAATGATACAGCAGCAGTTTCCCAAAGAAAAGTCTAGGGGCTGTTATCTGAACTGGGAATAGAGGCTGGATCTATATGATAAGCTAGTTGAATTTTTAAATACCTCCTAAGTATATTGCCATTACAATAAAACTACTCATCTGTCCACTCCTAAAGTCTTCTCATTTACCAGTGCTGGCCCCTGAGTCTACCACAGTTTAGAAACCCTTGTTTGTAACATACGTTGTTTTAAAATGACAGGATTAATCAGCAACCTGAGGCCAGCACTTGTCCCTTCAGCTCCTAACTTTGTTTTCAACCATCTCTTTTTTACCCTAAGTAGGAAAGAATTTAATAATATTTACTTATATTCCAAAAGACAGACCACTGTTTCACCCTCTTTAAAAATGACATGGATGGACCTAGAAGTTATTATATTGAACAAGATAAGTCAGACAATGAAAGATAAATACCATATGATTTCACTTATATATGGAATCTAAGAAACAAAAAGAACAAACTAATCAAAACAGACTCATGAATACAGAGGACAATCTGGTGACTGCCAGAGGGGAGCAGGTTGCGGGGCTGGGAGAAAGGGGTGAAGGGTTAAAGGAGTATAAATTAGTAGTGGATAATTCATAGTGAATAGGGAGCACAGCACAGGGGATGCAGTCAGCAGTATGTAATGGCTGTGCGTTGAGCCAGAGTGGTAATAGGGTAATTGAGGGATCACTTCATAAACTATATAAATGTCTAACCAATATAATATATACTTGAAAGTAATAATAAAATAAAATAAAATGCTTTAAAAAAAGATTCAGAACTAAAAGAGATAAAGGAGGTTTCCTGCTGCTATATTTGAGGAAACCTCCAGCCTAATGGGCAGGTCTACAGGATAAGGAGAAAGACCGCACACTGTAGGCAGACTTAAGAAAACAGGGGGGGCGGGAAAAACAGCACTGGGACTTGTCTTGAAGAAAACTATTGACACTTCCTTCAAAGACGGCCACTATAACATCCGAGTCGACCCAGTTAGGCTCCTCAATTCATTTTTAGTAGATTTTCATGGAATTAACACACGTCTGTTCAAGGAATCAGAAACTGCTCTGAAGAGATGAGTGCTCTCATATCTTCAAAGAGGAGCAATATCCAGGCATGGGGAGCCCCTAATTTTCTACAGTTTACAATGAGCTCCCATTATTTTACTACATGCAATACAATATAGGGGAAAGACCACCGGTTAGACCTTGTTTTGAGATCATGTTCCACACTTTTTAAAAATTAAGTGGTGCCACCCAATGCCACTGTAAAAACGGTGAGTTTATACAAGTGAGAATGTTCTGTATAATGTAAAGTATTATACAAAATCAGATTAATAAATAAAATAATAAAATAATAATAATACAACATATCTTTGATAAGCTGTACAGACATTTATAAATGTATCATATTGCAGACCAGGGCCCAGGGATACACTGATTTTTTCTTCTGGAATTCACTAATTCTGTTGTCAATGCCAATTATTACACTACTATTTAAAAAGGAAGATTTGAAATTTATATTTCCAAATATGTTCAGGGGCAGGGAGACACTATATTTAAAACTAAACATATCTATGGCCATGCCACCTTGAACAAGCCTGATCCTGTCTGATCTCGGAAGCTAAGCAGGGTTGGGCCTGGTTAGTCCTTGGATGGAAGACCACCTAGGAAGACCTGGTGCTATAGACTTAAAAAACAAAAAATAAGAGATTGTAAGCAGACAGTGTCCTTGCAATCTGTGAGGTCAACCAAGGGTTGCCTCAATAAAAATAAATTTTAAAATTATTTATTAAATAAATGCATATCTCTAATTGTTTAGGGAATTAGAATACTTCTTTTTCTGACTACAGTTTCTGTTCTAATGACATTAAGCCACTGAAAAAGCAGAATTTTTACTTTTCCATTAGATTGCCTTAGAGGCACTATTTTGCTTTAAATGTTGTAAGAAGTACCAAAGTAATTAGTTCTCAATTTTCAAACAAGAAAACTGAGGCACAAAATGTTTTTTAAAAAATTCCCTAAGGGTTACACAACTAGTAGATAATGGAGCTGAAATCTGACCCCAGTATTCCAGCTCTCAACCCCTTGTATGACACTGCCCCTCAAATACATCCATTGTGGAAATCTCAATTTACAAGGAGGGTCTGCGTGTTTCTTTCAGTCTGTCTGTCTGTCTATCTCTCTGTATGCCTGCCTGCCTACCTACTGGTATGTATGTATGTATGTAAGTATTTCCAGATCAGAAGGAAAAAATATATCTATGCCATGAGTCTCTCATTTAATATGCTTACAAATATCTACACATGTTAAAAATGATACAATACCACTGTTTGCATCATGAGAAGATGAAAACATCCAGATACAAAATAAGCAGTTATTCTTTTTATCGCAACAGCTTGCAGTGTACAAAAATGTGGCACTTTTCTCATGGTAACTTTAATATTCAATGGAAAAGAAAAGTTATTTCAAGCACACTGCCTTCTATTGCCAGTCAGCACATAAACAGAAGTAAAACAGTGGGATATTTGTTTCTACAACAAATAGGTTGGCCGTTCCAGTTTGGAGCAAGTTATTTTTTCCTGAGAGTTTATGTAATTTGTCCAAAGGAAAAAAAGGAGCTATTTTTAATTGAATTATTTTATTGAGTCTACAAAAAAAAATTGTCCACTTCCAGGGCTCTTCTACCTTTAGAAGTGTAGAGCTTTGGCAAAAGCACCAGACTGAGTTCAAGTTCCAGGTCTATAGATAGTAAAAGTGTGTGTCTTGAGTTTATGATATTATTCCTCCAAGCTTTTGCTATAGACTGAATGTTTGTGTTCCTGAAATTCATATATTTAATCTTAATGCCCAATATGATGGTGTTTGGAGGTGGGGCCTTTAGGAGAGGCTTAGATTATGAGGGCGGGGACCTCATGAATGGGATTACTGCCCTTAAAAAAGACGCCCCAGGGAACTCCCTTGCCCCTTCTACCATGCAAACAGCAAGACAGCCATCTATGAACCAGGAAGTGCGCTCTCACCAGACACGGAATCACAGTACTGTGATCTTGGACTTCCAGCTTCCTAAACTGAGAGAAATAAATTTCTGTTGTTTATAAGCCACCCAGTCCATGATATCTTGTGACAGCAGCCCAAACTAAGACAGTTTCTACTCTGTATCTGTAAAATGGGGGTGCTAACATACTGAAAGGGCTGCTGAGGTCATTAAATGAAATGACATCTGTGAAAGGGCCCAGAAGCTGATCAAAACTATTTGTTGACTGTATTGAATTTTCAATTGGACCAAACCTATAGGTACAGAATTTGGTTAATTCGAAGGTAAGAAATTAACTGGAACATGAATTTCCTTATACATGTCTTTAATGCAGATTGCAATTACAATGGGTAATTGTAATTGAACAAATTACACAATACATATGTACCCATATGCACATACATTTCTTCATCAGCATACATTAATAATATGTTTTATAATACACTGTAATATGTGCATTATTCATATAGAGAATTTGGGTAGAAAAAAATGCATTTTTTACTACAATAAACTATAGAAACTATTTAGACAATAAATAATCCATCTACACAATCCTGGGGCTTAAAAATGTCTTGATATAAATCATTTAAAACAAATAATGAAAATAAGAGAAAAATAACTTTGTGCTAAGCCTACGAAGACAACTTTAAATCCCCAAATCCATATTGATTGCTCTCAACACCACAATGTAAGGCTTTCAGTTTTCTTCATCTTTTTATTTGAGGTATTTTGAAGTTATCAAATCAATAAGTCATTAGTTTTACGTAATTTTCCTTAAATCATTTCTGTAAATCTAGTTAGCATTGTTTTAGAATAGAGCAGTGGGGCGGGGGGGAATTAACAATTGAGTAGATCAAAAGTCCGTGTGTGTGTGTGTGTGTGTGTGTGTGTGTGTGTGTGTGTGATATTTAAAGCTAAGATAATTGTTCTAAAGACCTAAGTAGAAAGTTAGACCAGTCACCTAGGCCCCCACACTATAGTCTTGTTTTAGAGGTGTGTTGCAGGGAGTTGCAGGGAGAAGGATGAGGTGAGAAGAGCATAGAATTATGAGTCCAAGAACTTGAGTGATATTATTGTCTCCAGAAGGCAGACACAGGATATTCCTGATTCTTAATTAAGATCACAGGTTCACAAGTCAGAGGCCAACTGCAAATATCATAGGCTCTAACATTTGGCATTCTCACATTCAAAGAAGAGTATGCCACGACAGTAAAACAAGATGCCAATAAAATTAATCTCCTTGTCTAATTCATTCTCATCTCTGAAAGGAATTTTGGTGACAGGGTAAAATTACCAGTTAATATTCAGGTTTCTAAATATCTTCAATTTTCATTGTTTTTAATCTTCTCCAGAAAAGTCCAGGCTGGTTGAAAACTCAGAGTAGTATATTACACAAAGTGTTTTCTATGCCCTTGGACTTGGGAAGCTTGGGCCACTGCATCCCTACACTTTCAAAGTTTCAACTTGAAAAACTCAAAGATTAAATCCTGAGATAATGTTTTTAAATCTTTCTCAGTTTAGATGTCAAAAATTTACTCATAACCAGAAAGAATATATCAGCTAAAGGAAACTTTGCACTTGAAGCAGCATATGCTAATATTCGAAAGAATAGTTAAAAGTTATTAACTTATATCCATGTAAATATATAACATGTGAATATTTCAAAGAAAAAGAGGAAGCTGAACATCCTTTTCTCATCACAATAATAACAGTTGTTCAGTCGACTGCATACCAGGCACTTTACCTTTGTATCCTCAGAATAAGTACGTGTGCAAGAATTATTTTTATTGCCATTTTTTCCAGAAGTTTAGGCATAAGTATTAGAACTTAGACCTTTCTTTTATGGGACCCATACCTTTTCCACTACATACTTCTATAGAAAAGATAGCAAACATGCATCCTCTATGTGTTTGCCTCTGGAATGAACCTTTTACCTGTTGGGCCTGGCATGACCTAAGCAGTTCCCATTATCCATTTTTTAGTTTATGGAGAAATTAACTGAACTTCCAAGAGTTACCTTAAAACTCATGGCTATGTGAGTGGAAAAATACATCATATTCAACATCAGTTCCCTGAGTTATGGTCTAGGTTCCATCATCCTGAGCCTGAATATATGACTTCATTTTGTGGAATCTTTACCAAATAAAGTACATTAAGATTCTAACTGATGTATGAGACTCTTCATGTCTCTACTTTTCCATTTCTCAGACTCTTAAGAAGACAATGAGCAAATAAGTGAATGTTTCTTCTATTAGTCAGTCACCTGTAACACATAACCCTTTGGTACTTTTCAGTTCTCTTCAGTATAGCAGTATGTATCTGTCTATTATCTTTGACCAACAATTTGCCCCCTGGCAATAACAACAAGGAAGCAATTTCAATTGGTTTAAAGGGATAAGTATCAAGTGAAGTTATTTCTAAGTATCAGCAATCAGACAGGTTCAGACAGTTCTAAATAAGCATGCTTTGAACGTAACATGTTAGAAAATTGGAGAAATTTGGATATGTCACTTCCCCATCTCACTCACTGTTATCTGTTACTATCATAGCTTGAGATGAAATTTCCTTTGCTGGGTGTTATTGCACAGCTTAATAATCACCATGTCCCTATGAAAGCAGTTATCTACATCTACCCACTGCATTCACTTCTTTGGCATTTAGAATGAGCATTAAAATTGAAACAGAACATTTGGAGAGCTGATGCTCATCTCTATTCTTAATCAGCCACCCATAAAATAGCTACCAATGTTTCTACAGTTATCACTTTCTCATTGGCAATTAGAAAACTAACTTGCCTCGTATTCCTTGTGAGGAATTTGCTTTTAGTTCTCAGAAAGACATATCAATCACAATAACCTCATTAAAATATACAAAAAGTGAGACCCAGAAAAGAAAAGTAAAAGATTTTCCAAGGATATACCTCCTCCTTGAATTTGGTTGAAGAAGTGAACTCTTACTGGAGAGAAAATATTTGTGGAAGAATGAGAACAGTTAATGAGATTGAAGACTGGACCTTACCCACATTAACATACTCTGAAACCTTGAAACTCCTTTCCATCTCCATCCCTTATGGTGGCACTGGTCAGACAGAGCCTTGGTTTCATATCATTTACTTGACCCTTTCCCCCAAAACCTCTGCAGACAACCACAACAACCTAGGTAGTACAACATGGCTTTTTAAAACAGAGATTTTGGTGTCTCCTCAGGTCCTGGTGTGAATCTCAGTTCCAAACTTTTTAGCTGAGTTACTAGGTTAGGGGCCAGTCAGGAGAAAAGAAAAATAAAATCGTTCTAGGGGGTTCAAACAGACGGAATTTGATAGAGGAAAATCTTACCACAAAGTTAGGGGAAAGCTGAGGAGCCAAAAGGAGAGCCAAAGGACTGAATGGTTATACCCCAAAGATAGAAAGGCAGAAGACATGCTAAGGAAGAGTCATACTAGAGAAAACTGGTCACGTGATGCTGGTTATGTGAGTCTTTAGGACACAGCACAGAGTTGAAACACCTAAAAATCTTGTATTTCTCTACAGTGTAGAAAGTAGCTTCAAATGCAACATCCTGCTTAAGCCTCATAATATGTAGGAGAGAAACCGTGATTTCTTTTTTTCAATTTGCAGCAACAGAAACTCAGAGAAGTGACTTCTCTAAATGAGAGGAAAGGCATACATTCCTAGGACTTTTTTTAAAAAAGAAAAGATATTTAATTTTTAAATTCTAACAGATATTCCTTGTAGAATATTGGCATTATAGAATATTCACCAATATTTTTACCATCTCAGATAGTTATTATATTTCACCATTTTTCCAACTTTTTCTATGCACAAATTTGGTATGGCTATGATCATTCTGAAAATATTACTTAGTAATCCACATGTTCAGTAACAATATATTATAAATGTTTTCCTATTTTATTTCAAATTCATCGCCATGACTAGGTATAACATAGACACTTGGAATTTTTCATATCCCACCCACCTGCAAACAGCTCCTGCCATCTATAGTTACTGTAATCCATTTAGTTCAGCTGATTCAACTGCTTTGAAACCATATAACTATAGCCCTGATCTATTTAGATTATGAAAATAAACATGTTGGGTTGACAATAATCTATTATTATTATTATTATTATTATTATTATTATTATTATTATACTTTGCCCTTTCTCAAAGACCAAGCTGCCAAAGCATAATCAACAGATGCTTATTGAACATCCAGCTCATGCAGGAGACATGTCAGCTATAGGAGTGAGTGAACTGATATTTGATTCTTCCCACTTAAATCTGAGTCAGCATAAGCAATCTGTGGTTGAGGTTATTATTGGTTTAAAAATTGACATTAGGCAAAATAAATATCAGCAGCAAAGTTCATCACGTGGGTGAGATAGGTTTGAGAAAATAATTCAAAATAGAAAGCAATCCAAACAACCCAGGGAGAATCAGAAGAGGCAGGAATCTTACCAGAACTAAAGAAGGAGGCCTGAAGGGAAAAACTGACAACAGTTTGGTGAGAAAACACGGCCTTACTAATAGTTAAAAGGTACACTCATCCCTTGGATGGCCTTGGGCATATCACCTCACAGATTCTCAGAATCCTGAGGCTGGATGGGACATTATTATCATCATAGTTATGTTTGCTATACATTTAATAATTGTCAGCAACCAGGTTAATGCTTTACATGGATTATCTTGTTTAATTTCATTGTCATAACCACCCTATGCAATACAAAGCTCTAAGGCAAAACTCTGTCTGACATGTTTGTGGAATAACAAATCCAGGGTATTGGGAACAGAACGGGCAAGAGGGAGGCAGGGGTCAGGGAGAGGTGGAACCTGATTGAGAAGGCCTTTGTAGGCCACAGTAAGTGTGAAGCTTGGGAAAGTTTTGAGCAAAAAAAGTGACACGGGTATATTTAGAAAGAATTACTTTTGGCCACTATGTTAATTACTGACTGGGGGACAGCAGCAGTTGAGGACAAAAGAGCCAGTTAGGAAGCTATTACAACAATCTAGGCAAGAGACTTGGATGTTGAGAATCCAAAAGGCAGCATTGATGATGGTGAGAAGTGCTAGATTATTGGACATATTTAAAAAATAAAGTCCATGAGATTTCCTGATGGAGAACTGTAAAGAGTGGGAGGAAAGAAATTGATGGTGACTCCAGAGGGTGTGGCCTGGGAACCAGGAAGGATGGAGTTTCCATCTATTGATATGGGAACAACTGGGGGAAATGTTAGAAGAGGGCAGGTGTAAGGACGAGATGAGAAAATTGCCCACGAGTCAGTAAAGTAGAGGTGGCATCTCAAGGAAAACCAACTGCTATAAACTCCATGCTCTTGTTTCACCTATAATGTGTGGGTTGCACATTCTCCTAGCTCTCAGCATCATGAGAAAAAGGGAAAGTTTTTTCAAGAGTAAAACACACTGGCAAATTATTATAATCACTAAAATTACAATATCAACTGTGAAGAATGAAAGGAATGCACAGATGGGGAATTTGTCCCCATATGGATAGTAGGATGAGGACAGAGGAGAAAACAAGCCAGATCACATAGATGTAAAATGGATGTGTTGGTTTTAACAGTGTCATGTGGCTTGAAGCTGACGACACGCTTGAGCTGCCTGCAATCTCCATGAGATCATTCCAGTCTCTCAAAGCAATTTTCTTATTCTGATGCTTCACAACCAAGTAATTCTTTGCCAGAAAGAACTGCTTTTATTCATCAGGAGTCATGATCAGTAATTTGATTTCTCTAAAAGGAAATGGCTGGCTTTATTTTATGGTCCTTCAGCTTCATGCTTCTAATCCATGTCCCACATGCATGTCTTGGGAGAAGGGGACTCTGACAGTAGACAGAGCTCCAGACTCCATGTTGTTAGAGTGACAGCTCAACCTACCAAGTTGACAGTGGTGAGTGGCCATCACCAGCTTGCTCTCCACGCCGGAGTGCCAGCTTCCCCTCTTCTATGGGAAAATCAACAAAGTGAATTCTCAGTAAAGCCTGATTTACTCAACTATTTCACTGGATTGAAAACTAGGCAGTGAAATTCAGCTTGCTTATTTCAAAGGCAAGTATCTTTTAAGAGGAAGAAAATTTCAAGCGGTTTCTCAAATCGTGCATTTTTTTTTACATGAATAAGTATCGATCTGAAGATCAAAATAAGACAAATGAGATTCATAATACTTGGAGCTTGCCTAAATATATATTTCCTTCCAAGGTAACAAGGGACTCCTGATAGAACTCTTTCATGTATTAGCTATTAAATCATCAGTAATAAAGCTAAAAAACCCAGAAAGAAGAAGACAAGAAGGAAAGAAAAGAAAATTCCATGTTAAATGGTACTGATCTGTCCACTCTTGTACCAATGTTGTTGTACTACCACAAGACTATTTTTCACAAAACTCCAAACTTCTAAAATCTGGATCATCAAAAAAAGAGCAGGAATGATAATATTACTTCTGAGAAGGCAGTGCTGTATAGTGTGGGGGAAATGCACTGCAATCTTAGAATCTAGTTCCAGCTCTGCTGTAATCAATTACATCATGCTTGGCAAGTCCCCTTTGAATCCCAGATTTTTTCTAAGTAAAATAAGAAATGGCTTCTTAGGTAGCTTCTGTCTTTGGAATTCTATCATCTTACGATATTTTGCACCTGTAGAGATCTTTTTATCAGGGCTTACAGTTCCAAAGGGGAGAACTTCAAGACACTAGCATAACATGTATCTCAAGCATTGAACTTCAGACACATATCTGACTGCCGACTCAAACACGTCATGACAAAACTACCCTTGATGTTGTCCCTGCTCCAAAACCTGCTGCATTGTCAGTCTTCCCCCGTTTGGTTAAATAAAAACTCCATTCTCCCTATTTCTCCCATTGAAAACTGTGGAGTCATCCTCGACTCCACTCATTCTCTCGCATCCAGTCTTCCAGCAAATTCCATCAGCTCTACCTTCAAAATATATTCAGAATTGTAATGTGACCCACCACACACAGCACCAGCACCCAAGAACAAATCACCATCACTACCCACCTACCTTATATCAATGAGCTCTTCATGCACCCGCTTCAGTTTCTTCAACACAACAGCCAGAGTGATTCTTTACAGCCCAAGCCACAAGCCCTGCAAAGGCTCTCGTCTACCACAAAGCGAAACCAAAAGTCCTCACATGGTCTGCAAGGCCACGCCCCGCCTACCCACCTCCTCTCCGACCTCACCTTCCACCTCTTTCCACCCGGTCCTCTTCGTTCTGGCCACATTAGCCTCTTTATGCACCGAGTATGCCCCTACCCCAGAGCCCCACCGGACTGGTCATTGGCCATTATCTGCATGGCTTCCCCGCTCACTATTTCAGGTCTCTGCCCACATGCCACCTGAACAGAGAAACCTTCCTCAACCAACCAATGATAAAATTGCACCCTCCTGTCAAACTCTAACCCTACTTCATTTTTCAATATAACCCACATCACCTGATATAGCATATATAATAGTTTTAAAAAATAATCATCATTTACTTCTATGAAAACAGGACACTTTTTATTGTAAATACTGCATCTCCAGGGCCTAAGGAGAGTATCTCCCATAATAAGTACTTAGAAAGTATTTGCTTAATGAATGACAATGAATGAGTGGCATAAACTTCCTGGAATCCTTACTAGCAGATGCAGCCTACCATGAGCTCTAATCCCGGCATCCTGCTCCAGGACAAACACTGGCCCAGCTTCCCCTTGGGCTTCCCATGCACCAGGGCTGCTGACTCTGCCTGGCCCCAAGCCAGGCTCAAGCTCTCCCTGGGTCAGATATGGGTTCAGAGAAATTTCTAGTGCCTATTTTCTAATCACCTCCACCCCATCCTGAGGAGATGGGGAGAGAATATTAAACTGGTACTTTTCTTTGGGTTCCCCCATATGAGTTTACATCTCTCTGCCAAAATGGCCTGGGCAGTCTCAATGAGTCAAGATGAGGGAGGCCACAGAACATCACCAAGGGAGGTGCCAAACGGCCTTACCTCAGCAGGCCTCCAAACGGAAGTGAGGGCTGGCCTTCAAGATTCTGCACAAGCTCCTGCTCCTAAACTCTCTAAGATAGTGAATGGATGTTGAGAATTCTAAGACTTGAGATGAATCTCTTGCCCTTGGCTAGACCTTAGTTTATAACAACGGAAGAACAATGAGCCTTCCTTTATTTAGAATAATTGGCTACTACCCTCCCTGTGTCCCCTCTCCATACCCACGTGTGGGAGTGAGCTGCTGATCTGAACTTGTCCTTTTCTTTCTAGAGTTTCTCACCGTTAATGTGCACCTGAGTCACCTGAGTTCGAGTTAAAATACAGATCTAGTTCAGTAGGTCTGGGGTGGAACCAAGGTTCTGCATTTGGAACCGAGCGCTCAAGTGATGCACCTACAGCTGATGCGCTCCATGACGAATCTGCAGGAGGCCGCTGCAGGCCTGCCTGGTGCTGCGCTGCCCTCTCCCTGTCCTCTCTCCCCAGCTGCCACCCACACCCGAGCATCGCCACAGCCTGAGTGGGTTTCTTCGCTTTAAAATCGTATTCCAGGGCGCCTGAGCTCCAGGCCAGGCCTCACGTGGGATGCCTAAAGTGACGGCGTGTGCCCCTTATTCCAGTTCCAGCTGGGCTCCCACAGCCGTCCCCGCCCAAGTTGAGAAGTCTCTCAGCTTGCAGAAAAAAACAGCAGGAGTTGCGCCAAGACGACCCTCCTCCTCCACGCGCTCCGCCTTTCTGCACCGGTGACCGGAGCCTAGAGCCGCGCGCCCCTCCTCTGGCGGGACGCCGTGCCACGCCCAGCCAGGGACCACATGGGCGCAGTTCTCGAGAGGCGCGACCTGGAGAAAGATCTAGCAAAATGAGGATTCCGGGCTCCTTCTCTCTTTCCGTCTCCATCCCAAATAACTGGTCTTCCGGGTGAAAATGTGCGTCGCCCCATCTGCTCTCAAATATTTTAAGTCTTGGAACTTGACCTTTTAATGGGGCTGGTGGGGTGGGGGGGAGTTGAGTGGGAGTCTTACCCACAGAATTTTCAGCTGCAGCATCCCGCGCTTTGCAGAGACCTCTGGCGGGTGGGGGGGAGGGGTTCTTCTCCCAGAAAGCATCCTTGGGCTCTGCCTACTTACTGCGCTGATAGAAGCAGCTTTTAAAGTCCTGTCCACCCACACACCCCCCCCCCTGCTTTCTGTCTCTCCTTGACCGATGGAAAGAAAAACAGAAAGAGGACAGAAAACAGCTGTGGCCATCTACGACGTGACGGTGGGGTGTGGCCCAACGAGGCAGAACTGAAGGTGCAGAAACCCAAGGTGCTGCAGACAGTGGACACGCTACTGTAGGAGGGAAGACGTGACATTAGGCCTTCCTGGAACATTTTGAGTTTTCAAAGACTTTAATCTCATATCTTTAGAGTCTCACAGGTTTGGGACATTTGTTGTTTCACTTATTTAAAAAAGAGATATTAGAATATTATGTCTTTCCAGTGTAATCTTAAAACACCATCGAATGCGCTCAGTCCTGTCTAGAAACACACCCAGCTCTTCACAGAGGAGACAGAGGTGTCCTCTGTCATGTGTCTTTCCCTAGGAAGAAATGGGGCGCAGGTCCTGCCTGCCTTTCTCCTTCCAGCCGCACCACGGAGGGAGGGGGCGAAGAGCAACTCTGGGAGGATCTAGCTGTGAGGGGGGTCGGTCCTAAGAAGCCAAGAAAGATGCTTTAATCTACAAACAGACTTTCATCTTCTCAGGAAATATGCTCTGCCAGTGGGTGAAAGGAAGCACTTTTCTGCTCTTTTTCCTAAATTGTCCCTGAGTTTGAGCAAAGCGTTTTACAGTGGAGAGAGGAAGGGCTGCAAGTCTCCTGGCTCCTGAGATTGATCAGGGAGATGGCTGTCTCTCACCCTCTCAGAATAAAAAGCTGAAGTAGGGTGTCTAAATAATATGCCCCCTCCAAAAAAAAAAAAACAAGCCAAATTGATTGCTTTGCCTGAAAAGGGGCCTTTTGTTTAAGGGTGGTGGGTCACCTCATGAAAAGTGCCCTGATGCTATAGGAGTTGAAATCAGCTTCTACTCCCTGGACACTCAGGCTGAGTTCTCGGTAGAGGTTGTGGGGGAGGCACTAAGGTATTTTCAGAAGTCACACTTGTTTTCTAATTTCCACTATTCAGGTAGAACTGAAAGAACTGGGAAAGGCCAGAAGCCCAAACAGAAGAGAAACAGGACAAGCTGGGTCCCTGGCTCCTTTCTGTTTATCAGATGTTCCTACGAGGTCACTAAAGTGTCCCTTTGGAGACTTGGTTACTTAGTTCACAGTCTCAGGTCATTCCTGCTGACACTTTCTTCTCCCAGTAGGGTAACATTACTGCAGCTCTTAGTCCTCAGAGCCCCACAAACCAAGGAGGCCAACTGACAAACGCAAAGTGTCTGTGCCCAGTGAAGGTGGCATATTTATTCTCACCTCAAAATCTCCCTCTGGTTTCACATGTCTGACACTAATCTTTCTGTCTTAAACTGTGTGAATGATTTGTGGCTTACAGTTGAGGTTTTCTTTCACACATATTTGTGTGTGTGTGTGTGTGTGTGTGTGTGTGTGTGTGTGTGTGTGCGCGTGCGTGCGCGCGCACGCGCTAACCTCTGCAGTGAAAACTCTGGGTTCTCCCATGAGTAAATGATGAGAAACAAACCAACAATGAGCAGATCAGTCCTTCCTCTCAAATCAGAGATGATTAGATAAAACACAGACTTTTTAATATAAGGTTTCTGTTTTTAATAATGAGCTAGATATAGAGTAAGAGGAAATATTAGTTTTGTTGCATCAAAGCATCCTGCTAGGTTTTTTTTTTTTAATGATCACATCAGGAAATGGCCTATACTTCATATGAAATTATAAGGATGCAGGATGGTCATAGACTGAAAGAATGACATTTGGCTAAAAATAGAGGGATTAATGGCCATCAATACACAAATGTCTTTAATAGCTGTAAGAAACCTAAGCCTCATCTATAGCATCTGTTTATTTATGAAGCCACTTCATATTTAAAACTACTTGTTATCAATATGGCTTTTGCTTATTAGAAGAGTTCCATTTTAAATCATGTGTGCCCTATATCAGAACCTAAGGTATTAAAAAAAAAAAAACTAACTTGTCAATTGTGATGAGGTTCAGTCCTTCACAAAGCAATCAATACTTTTATTTTTCTGTGATAACTTACCGTAAGTTGTATATTAGCTCACAATACTTATCTCAATTAAAATAATATACATTTCATTTCAAATGAATGAATGCAAGAAAGCTAAGGCCTTGAAGTGTAGCTGTCAAGCTTTATAGAAAAAAGGTGGGGATAAATATAAACAACTATTAAAATGTATATAATGTCCTTTGAACACATAACCCCATTAGGAGAATGGCTAAATACTTCCCTAAAAGGACAAAGATGAAACTATCCATGATGAAGATATTCATTGCCAAAGCTGCCTATAATTTTCATTAATATATTTTTAAACTTAAATTGGGACATGTGATCAAATAAGAATGAATATACTTATGAGAACAAGGAAAATATTTGAAACTGGAATTGTTTAGGAATCTCCTGAATGGATGATTATTTATTTATAAAAGAAAGAATTACACGCCCACTATCTTATAGTAGCCACCAGTGATCTTTACCTTTTGGTATTTATGGACTTTTATAGTTCCCTCTCATACTGAAAAAGACAGACTGGTTTATGAGACCAAGAGAATAAGTGGTAATGATGATATGTGACTTTCAAGGTTAGGTCATAATTGACATTGCAACTTTTGCCTTGGTTTCTTGGAAGCCTTGGTCTGGGGGAGGCCAGCCGCCATGTTGTAAGGATCCTGAAGCAGCTCCATGGGAAGATCCACATGGAGAAAAAATTGCCAGCCAAGTGTGTAAGCCACCTTCTGCAGGCCTACCCAAGCTTTCAGGTAACAGCAACCTCAGCCAACGTCTGACTGCAACCTCATTAGAGAACCAGAGCTAGAATCTCTCAAATGAGCCACTCTCAAATTTCTGATCTGCAGAAACTAAGAAATAATGAGTGATTGGGTTGTTTTAAGTTACAAAGCTTTGCAGTGGTATGTTATGTAGCAATAGATGACTAATATGCATACTACATGTTAATTTGTTGAAATATGTAGTTATTAAAAAGAAGATACTGTTTACAACTTTCTCTTTTCATGCATTTATCCTTTCAGTAAAAAAACAAACAAACAAAAAACCTCAAAATTTTCCTAAATCACTCCACATTACACTATCTCTACTTCTACTGTACTTTTCTGAGTCACATACAATCTTCTCTTACCTGAACTAAAACACTCAGTTAGTTAGTCTCTCTACTTTGATTCCTGCCTCCCCAAATCCATTCTCTACACTAGAGCCAGAGTTGTCTTTATGAAACAGAAAGGTCATGTCACCTTGCCCTGCTTAACTTCAGCGTCTGCAAAGCGCTATAAAATGAGGTACACCTGTGTGAACCATGGCTGGGTCAATTCTGACATCGCACACTCTGAACCCAAGGGAGAAAAAAAATTCTCCATTCTGTCCATGTTTATGAAAGATTCTTACAAATACTAAACCTTTGCCATTCTAGATACTTTTATTAAGATGCCCATTAAACACAAGGCACTTTGTTGGGTGTTATGGAAGAAATTTATCTATCTATCTATCTATCTATCTATTTATTTATTTATTTATTTATTTGGTCTGCTGTTACACCTTTCCAAGAATGATTTAAAAAGATTAACTTTAATTTAATCTGTTTATAGAACCTGATTCCTGCCTTCCAACAGCTTCAAATTAAGCAGAGGGATTGAGATGATATGAACAAAAATAATCAAAGGTATTCAAGAAAAGCTTGCACATTCTAAGTAAGTGCAATGGAATGTTGTGAATGTAAACATACCCCTTGACTGCTTGATAAGAATTCCAATAACTGTGTGAAAACTCCAAGGCCACTGTCATGACACACACCTGTGAGAAAATGCTCCCATTTCCTGAGGATGCCTCCCAAGATAAATAGCAAAGAGACACTGGGTGTATCAGTTAAGGGCATGGACTTCAGAGCTGGACGATGAGGTTTGGATGTCGGTCCTGCCGCAAACTACCTGTGTAACCTTGGTTAAGTTACCTAACCTTAATTCCTCATCTGTAAAATGAGGACGATAATCATTGTTGTAAGAAAGGAATTGATGAGTTAATACTTATTAACACTTAGATCACTGCCTGGGATACAGTAACTATTCTAACAGTACTAGAATCTCCATGTGGGGAAAAAAAGAAATTAAATTAATTGCTTACCAACTTAATTCTAGGAATGAAACTGGACATTAAGTTTAATAATTCCCTTTGAGTGATGGATTTTCATGTGAACGTAATAATTATATGTGTGTTTCACATTCAGCCATTTAATTTGAGCTGGTAAAAGGTTTTCAGAAAATTTTGAGTGATGAATCTAGAAAGGATCTGAGACATCAGCTGTTGAACCCTTATGCAGCTGAGAAGATTGAGGCCAGAGTGAGGGTGGGGTGAGGATGGCCAGAGAACCATGACAAACAAGGTTAGAATCCAGAACAGACACTTGATTCTTTCTTTTCTGCTCTTTCCACATGGTGTTGACTAGATTGGTATTGGTTATTAACTACTCTTGGCTTTCTAGTCATCCTGAAAGCATTTTAATCTAGCAAGAATGTTTAAATTCAATCAATATCTATTGTGCTCTCCTGTGGTAGGAATGGTGCTAGTTGCTAGGAGATAAATGACAAGCAAGAGGTCAGACTGACATCTTCTGAAGATCGCGCAATAGCAGGCGATGCAGCTGTTTCTCAAACGATCATGGAAATTGATGCTGATTACAAGTATGTAAAAGTCTACAAAGTGTACACAATCTTAAAAACACATTTGATTGAGGAATTTGGCCCAGTCAAGGAACGCTTCCACAAGAGAAAAATAACTAAGCCTAAATCTGGGCAACGTTGAGGGAAGAAAAGAAGAAAGAGTGCTCCAGACGGATAAACCAGCAAAAACTCTGTGGCAGGTGGGAGAGCAGCAGGCCAGGGTGCAGGAGCGCCAGAAGAGAAGGGCACAGGGGTACACATAGGATGAGGTCAGAGAAGTAGTTTGGGGTCAAGTTTATGCAGGCCTTGAAGAGCACCTTAAAATTTGTGGTTCCTATATTTAAAAAATGGGAAACTATTGGAGGGTTTTTATCAAGGGGATGCCATGATCAAATTCTCTTTTCCAAAACATTAGCTTTTTGTTGCGTGCTGATTGAAGGACAAATATAGACAGTGGGAGGTTTCTTGGAGTGGTGGCAGTGTCACTGGAAAAATGTGGATGTATTCAGGATATGTAGGCAGTAAAATCAATAGGACTTGGTGATAAATTAGCCTAGAGGGACTGAGTAGAGGAAATAGGCAATCTGATGCCATGCCCAGTCTCTAACTTGTAGAATTGGATGAGTGGGGAGTGACATCATTAACTGGGAGAGAGCATATTGAAAGAGAATTGGAGTTGGGGGACGTTCCAGAAGGGAGAAGGTACTGAATAAAGTACCAAAACGAAGGACATTTTAGAAAAAAAACCTCAAATCCACTTAGTTTAGGTTTTTCAGTATTTTATTATGGCACACAGGATAGAATATGGTACGGTAATTCTCAAACCAACCAGCTGTTTCTATTTGGCTAATTTTGCTTGTTTTACATGAATTTACATCTCTCTGAGGTTTACTGTATGCAACATTCCACATTTAATGAACATAACTGTGAAAAGCTTGGTTTCTGAGGTGACTCCTAGTCTTTACAGAAGTCAATGTACTGAGAATCTTCATAGTTCAAATCCATAGTACCATGATAGATAAAGCAGTATTTTACCTATTTGCGTGGTGGCATATATTTAACTAGAAATAGGTAATGTGAAGGGATCAGATAACTTTAAATGGAGACCACTTTGCCTTCAGTTAAATCCATAATTTTTAAAAGTTATCTAAAGAACAAATATTGAACAAAATCAACTGACAAAGCAATTGTGTAAGAATGGAGTGGAATAGCAGATAATAATTTCATCGACATTCCACATCAAGTGCAAGTGCAAGAGCTTTCACAACTTTACAGTGGACGGAGGGGACCAATGGGGTGTGTAGCTGATGCAGTGTCCAACCAGTTAGAGCTATCATTGAAATCCAAGTATTTTTCAATACACATGCAGACACATGACAACATACCATACACATAAAGAATCTCCCCCCCCCTTTAGTGACTTAGAACAATTTCATTATCTGTTTCTGTAGTTTTTAAAAGGTTTACAATAGGTGGCCTTAAATGTTATTTACTTGAGGCAACAGAATTACACTAACAACACACCAAATCATGAGCTCAGGATTGTAGGCAACATGTTTGCAATGACAAATAACTTTTAATGTTCTTACTTTCTCTGTCCAAAATTGTACGTTTCTAAAAAATTATTCCTTCTGATTATGTCATTTGTTTGGGTTTCAACTTCTGCTCATGATATTTAGACGATATATTTTAATGTGATTATAATGATGGCAGGTGGGACTCACATTCTATCCAAATTGCATTTATTATAATATACTAGTTTTAAAGGTACCTGTTTACCATCGAGTGTATATTTATCACATAATTTTCTAATCTCCTGCAAGAAAGCTATTCCTAACACCATTTCATACATTTTATGGGGCAAAGTATATTACTATTTATTATAAAAGAAAAATAACTCCAGAGACTCTCATTTATGCAAGTTCATTATCAGTAAAATTTTGAAGGGAGATATTTCATAAATGGTCATGACTTAACTGTATCCCTCATAATTACCAAGTAAATGGAGAAATGCATTGTAATTGTTAATATTTTGGCTTAAGAAAAATCTGGAGGGCAAGTTTACTTGTATGTGGCTTATACTGGTGCCTTCTTTAAGATAGCTTAATTAAGTCAACAACCACAAGAAATGTCATTCAGTGTAACTTTATTTACTGTTTATTGCACATAATTCGAGATCTTTAATTTCTAACCACCAGAGGTTCAAAGGACTATTTTTTTCCATGGAGTTTAACATTAACATTAGTGAATTCACTTATTCACATGTTTTTAACTGTAAACATCTGAATTATTCACATTGCCACAGATCCTGAACTCATAAGCATGGACCATGCACAGGCTGACAGCAAGCCAGGAAGCCACTCTGCAAGCAAACAGATACTCAGCATAAGGAGAAAAGTCAGAGCACAACATTTAAGGTCCAATCTGAGTCATCTCAGAATTATACATATGTTGACTTCTTAACTCATAATAGTATCTGGAACTCAACTGCTTGGTTGGTAATGGGGTTGATCTGATTTGGGGAGGGTTATTCCTGGAATAATTAAGGAAAGGGGGGCTCAATCTTTCTTCTTGGTTGCACGCTCCTCCCCAGCACGTTCATCTTTTTTCTCATCCTCTTCAGCTTCTTTGCTGTCTTCTTCACCTTCACCTCCTTCTTCCTTTGCGTCCTCAGATTCTTCCTTGGCAGCTTTAACATAAAAAGAAAATGTACAAACCCCAAATCCAGGATGAGTCCAACCCAAACATTTCTGCTTAGGTTTTGGGGGAAATCACAAATGTCAGAATGCTTTCCCAAAAGCTGTTGGCTCTACTTTCCCAAAACACAGGCGACCAACAACACTGACAACACATATTTAGATAGAATGAGATGACTTCTAGGTCCTAGAAGCTCTAGTCTTTTCTAGGACCTGGTATTCACTTTCATTCTTTAGAACACCACACTGCTGTATTTAATGAAGATATTTTAAACTGTTCAGTAGGAATGAAGAGAGCAGGGGCGGGGGAGGGGGGTATATTTTTAAATACTATTTTCAAGAAACTGCCAAGGTAAGGAGAAATGTGTACCTTTGGGAGGTCAGCCAACCAGATGCTCACTACAGGATAGACATATCTTAACATTCTAAACTCATATCTGAATGGAACTTCTTTGGCATAAACAATGCTTCATTTATCTTATCCATCTACTAACAAATACCTACATGTAATTTGCACTTGAAATTGGAGGGGTTTGTCTTTTTATCCTACCTTCGTCCTCTTCTGCTCCCTCATCTTCCTCTGCCCCTTCCTTGTCCTTCTCCTCCTCCTCAGCTTCTCCTTCAGAGTGGGGTTCATCCTTGGCTTCCTCGGCTTTTGAAGCCTCAATGGTCTCCTCCACCTCAATCTGCTCCTCCTGGACGTGGCTGGTGTAGTAAGAAGGGAAGGAGCGTGCAGACATCAAGTAGGAGCTGGTCTGTAAACCACCATAGGCGGATCGGCCAAAGACCTGGGAGCTCTGGGAGTAGCCACTGGTTATGCTTCCCACACTGGTGAAACTGAGCCGGGTCTCCTCGCCTTCCAGGAGTTTCCTGAGGAAGCAGGGGCATGGTGGGGTTAACAGACATGAATGCAGGAAGTGTGCTGAATGACTTGCTCTGAACCTATTAAGCATCATGTTCCCCTAATGCCATCCTTAAAAGCACAAACTAGAGCAAGATGGCAATTACCAAAACCTAATGACTGGGGATATTGTGACTGAGACTGAATGACAATAACAACAAAAAAACTTTTAAAAAATAGTCCTATTAAATTTAAAATGTAATAGGAAGTTAAAAATAGAACTTATAAGTAAATTCTAATATATTTGTCTAAATACTTACTTGGAAAAATTCAAAGAACAATTATTTCCAAGGAATATTCTTGAATCTTTCCAATTCAACATAAATGAAATCTGAATTTTGTCCTGAGGCTGAATGGCTGCAACCTCTGACCCTCGGTTTTTACCTGTAAGCTGCGATCTCAATGTCCAAGGCCATCTTCACATTGAGGAGGTCTTGGTATTCTTTTAAGTACCGTGCCATTTCACTCTTTGTGGTTCTCAACTCATTTTCTAATTTGTTGATTGTGTCCTGTAGGGGGGAAAAAAGATAAGAAAAGAAATCCAAGCACCTATACCTACTACTATCATTTTACTGTAGTATAGCTGCAAAGTGTCCACCTTAGATGAAATCTCCTCTAAATCAACTACCTTTTCTTTTTTAACCTTTCTTTCTTTGCGGTAAAAAAAAAAAAAAATTCAGCTTCATGAAACATGACAGCAAAAAGATAATTTTAAAAAACTGATGGAAAAAATTATTTGATTGGAAAAAATTCTTTTGTCTAATGATCATCAGAAAATGTCTGCAAGGAACTAAATTGACTTTTAAAAAACTCTCATTCATGGGTTAACTTTATCCAGGCCACAGGAAAATAATCCATTTCTTTATAGGTGAAGGAAGTAGCTAGATTAAAAAAAAAATTTAAGATGTATTTTCTTTTTATCTACATTATTTTTTCTTTTCCTCAGAAGATGGATATTCTTAAAAAATAAATGTCTTACTGTGAACCTCATTACCTACTACAATTTTGGCTGTACTCTTGTCTGCCTACTAAGAGAAAGGAGTGATTGGTTAAACTACTCAGAAAGCATGCTGGTCACAAGCATCCTTCGGAACTAATGAGAGCTCTTAGCTGTATTTATTACCCAGACAGTCCAATCCCTGCGGCAGAGCAACTGGTAGCTGAAGCAGGACAAGGAGGGCCGGAGGCGTGCCCAGCTCCCACCCACAACCACTTCGCCCACCCCACCCAACACCCTGCAGTCTGGGCAGCTTTAATGGGAAACGTGAAATCCACTGCACCAAGCATGACTTCCCAGACTGCAGTCGCGCCCCCACTCCAGCTGTCCAAGTGTCCCACCCTTCCCACACAAAGGAGCCAAGTCCTGAAGCCTGAAAGCTGCATGTAGAGGCCCCATCTCTGGTCTCCACTTTCTGGGCGCGTCCTCAACACCTCCGCGGCAACTCAATTATGCGGCCCCCTCCCCATCCCCGCTTTGTTTCGCCTAGTGCGGTACCTGCATAGCACTAATGTCGGCATTCTGCTTGTCCTCAAGCTCCTGCAGCTGCTTCTCTAGCGCTTCGTTCATGCCCCGGCACGCTTCGATCTCCAGGGTCTTGGCCTTGAGCAGGCGGCGGCTCTCGGACACCTCGTCCTTGGCGGCTCGCACGGCGTCGGTGTTCTTGGCGGCGCTCTCGGTCAGCACCGTGAAGCGGCTCTTGAACCACTCTTCGGCGTTCTGCATGTTCTTGGCAGCCAGCTTCTCGTACTGGGCGCGGATGTCCTTGAGCGCGGCGGAGAGGTCGGGCTTGGAGGACACGTCCATCTCCACCGAGATCTGCGCGTACTGGATCTGCGCCTGAAGCTCGGCGATCTCCTCTTCGTGCACCTTCTTCAGAAAGGCGATTTCGTCCATCAGGCTGTCGATGCGCTTTTCTAGCTCGGCTCGGGCGAGAGCCGCTTCGTCTGCGCCTTTGCGCGCTTCCATCAGCCGCCCCTCCGCGTCCTCGCGACTCAGCACCTCCTCTTCGTAGCGCGCCTGCAGATTGCGCAGAGTCTCCTCCAGCCCCTCACGTTCGCCCTGCAGCGCCTGCTTCTCGTTGGTGGCGTCTTCTGCTGCCAGGCGCAGGTCGCGGATCTCCTGCTCGTACAGTGCCCGGAAGCGCGACGGCTCCGAGTGTTTCTGGCGTAGCACCAGCAGCTCCGCTTCCAGGACCTTGTTCTGCTGCTCCAGTTCGTGCACGCGCTCGATGAAGCTGGCGAAGCGGTCGTTGAGGTCCTGCAGCTGCGCCTTCTCCTGGGTGCGGATCGACTTAAGGTCGTTGCTGATGGCGGCTACCTGGCTCAGGTCGAGGTTCTCGAGACTGGGCATCAAGGATCCAGAGCTGGACGAGTAACTGCGGCGCACGGACAGCGAGGAGGAGACAGGCGCCGAGTAGCTGGAGTAAGCGGAGCGCGCGGTGCTGTAGCCGCTGCGCACGCTGGAGATGTGCACCCGCGGCGTCTCCACGTAGCGCCGCTTGTAGGAGGTCGAGTAGTACGGCTCGTAGCTAAAGGAACTCATGGTGGCGGTCGGTGCCCCTCTGACTGGCGGTGGAGACAGGGGCCTACAGAGAAAGAAGAATGGGAGAGAGAGAGGGAGAGGGAGAGGGGAGGATGGATGGCTGTGTGCGGCTCGGCGCGGTTCTGCCGCCCGTATTTATATGCAGGGAGAATTCTGACGCAGCCTGCGATCGATCACGGCGCGCGCGGCCGGTGGGGGCAGCGCTGCTGCAGCCGGAGGAGGATTCTGCGCAAAAGGAAGGTGGGGGCGAGCGACAGACCGCTGGGGTGCTGCGGCTCTGTCGACTCTTCCACTGTTTTCTGCGGCCCCCTGTTTTCTCTGAGACTCCATACCCCTCACTCATTTGCTTACCCCACCCCGTTCTACTTACTCCTTGACCCCGTAGCACTCGGAGTCTGAAGTATCCCTAATAACAGGTTCTCACTCCCTACTGACACCTTAGTTTTCCAGATTCTGGTACCTCGAAGACATCCTTTCCCCAAACTCGCCACTTCCCCACCAGGGGTCCCCGTCATCATCTGCCTTAGTGTTAATGGTGACCATGCAGTTTACCCTAGGGCACTGGAGAGTCAGATGATAGTCAAAGGATGCCTGTCTGCGGCATATATGAAAAAAAAAAAGTTTTCTATATCTTTATATGTAGCTATTTCTGGTACTTTCTTTCATTCATCTCCTTTTCTCCTGGTTAATTTTTTCCTTCAATGTGTTGCTTCTACACACACACACACACACACACACACACACACACACACACACACGTTAAAACGGCAGCACTGCAGGTGTTAATTTTAGCATTTATAAACCTCTAGAGCAGGTATCAGCCTTTTGGTGTGCTTAGATTTTCTCATTTCTTTGTGAAGAATGAAGCCTCCGATGCTTGCGGCTTGTAGTGTGGTCTGTCGTGTAGGTGGAGGAGAGCCGAGAATGAGTTGGAAACTAACCGGGGAAAAACCCTACTACACATGCAGCCATGAGCTCCGGAGAGGGTACTTCGGACTGTAAATGCTACCTGCATCTTCATCAAGCTGAATTTCCGCTTGACTTCCCCAACCCCGTCACATTAAAAGCCCCTTGCCCTTCTTTTACGCCTTCATAGCACCCAACCTGATGATTTCAACAAGCCATGCAGATGGCTGACTCCGAGGGAAGCGGCTGCTGCCAGCCCCGAGCCGAGCCCCAGGGCGGTTTCCCCGCAGCACTGAGACCTAAGACATCTCGTTCTGGGGCGGACGATTCTTTCTCCCGATTCACTGTAATAAGTAGGTAACCGGTACAGTAAGGAATCCGTGGATTTCCTTTAGGAAACACCCAGATACCTGCACCTGTGCATGTCGTCAAGCACCATGGTACGGTCCTGCGGTTTGCAGAGCACATTACGCTGTATATTAAGGAGTCTCCGCTTTCAGGGGCGGATTGCAAACGTTTACATTGGGTACCTAATATTTTTCTAAACAAGCATTTCATTTTTGTTTTATTTGTATAAAAGTAGCATTTGACGTGCAACGTATTGTGTTTTGTTTTGTTTTGTTTGTTTGTTTTTAAGAAGCAAGCTAAGGGGAAACATGGTAACAGTTTTCAAATAGAGAGAGAAGCCGGAATCGCTATCGGAGTGATGCTGAGAGGGTGAAGTACTTGGAGCGAGCACCACAGTTTCTCCCGGAGGTATTGCACTCTCCCGACCCGCGGGTGGGGTGAGACTTAATCTCCGAGGTGCTTTGCAGTTCTAAAAAATAAATAAATAATAAAAAATAAACTGCGCTGCGAGATCCCCACCCTCTTCACGGTAGAGGGAAAGACAGCAGCAGGTAACTTTCCCGGGGTTTCTAAGCAACCTCTATTGTCTCAAATAATGCAGCTTTAGAAACATTGTTAGTTGATTCATCCAGGCTCTATCCCTCTAGAGTTTCAAGCCTAAGCCATCAGGCTATCCTGAATTTTGCTTGGCCCTGGCAGACATGGTAGTACACTGTTTCTGATGACTTTTGATAGCCCACACGTCCTTGGTCTCTCCCATTCATCAGTGATTCAACAGTAGGGAAGGTTTCTCTGGGCAGAATGAGAGGGCTGGGAAAGAACCTAGATACGCCATATTTTGTCTGCTCCAATTACCCAAATGTGGATGAAAAGTGGCAGAATTTTTTTTGTTGTTGTTGTTTTGTTTTTACCTGCCCCATATAAACCACATTGTTTCACACCCGCTGTGTGAGTCTGCCTACACCATACCCTTAGGTATTCATGAATTCATTTCCTTTGTGCCAGCTTCCTTCCCTCCAAGCTTCAGGTCACCCTCAGAGATCAGAAGTCTATGAGCATTTTTTTTTTTTTTTTTTTTTTTTTTGCCCTGGCTCCTGACCGAAGCCTTTGACTGCAGAGGAAGCTGCCCAGAGGGAGGGAGGGGCCGATGGATGCCATAGGAAGTGGGGGAAGGGTGAGGTGATGCTGAGAAACCTGCAGGGCACCTGCTGGGTAGCTGAACAGGGAGGCACACAGAAGTGGGGAAGGATGGTAATAAGAGAGCAGGACCCTTGCCTTTGCCCCATCTGGCGAAAGGGAGTTGGGAGAGGGCTGGAGGAACTGTATTTACCAGAGTAGAGCTCTGGTCTTTGAAAATAGCTCCTGGCACAGCCACCTCTTTCTTCACTACAGATTTGCTTTACAAGGGCTCCTGCACCCAACCTGCATCTGATTTTTGGTGACTCTACCTTCAGCCTTCCTCTACGAGGTGCCTGCCTCTTTTTAAAACATTTTGTCCAGTCATCCTTATTGAATCTTCTTCCCAATATTTTGCTCTGACTGTATAAGTGGCATTTTCTTTGTGTCAAAGCAAAGGTTGAATGAGCAACTTTTAATAATCTGTTGAAAAAAAAAAAAAACCTTGACTTTTTCTTCTTATACCTGAAATGTTTTTGCATTAGTGTTGTTTGCAGTGGTATCATTATTTCTTTAGAAGCAGGCTGTTGGGTCTTGCTATGCACTTGTGCTTCCTCTTTAAGCATATTCTCCACCAACACGAAATTGGTTGTGGGCTGCCAACAAAACATACTCCTGGGAGATAAAAATTATTTAAAAACAAATACAGACATGTGCTGATGAAACTCATTAATAGAATTTCTTCCACTCTGGATATCCCTGCTATCTCTGTAATCCCCTATAGGATAGTTTGAGGTAGTTTAGTTTAATGGTAAAATATAACATTACCACAAAGCTCATAAAAATATAATTCTTAGAACTGCTGGGAAAGATTTACTTCTTTTCCAGTGCCAATAAAACCAGAAAGCTTCAGGTGGATTGGACCTAGTGACTTTTCATTATTCTAAAATGCTTTGTCGCAGTAGGAAGTTCTATATTGGCATTTGTTTAGAAAAGCTCAGCTATAGGCTGAAATTTTTATGAGGCAGTTATCATAAAAGCATCAGTCCAGGGGTGAAGAGAGCAAAGTTTTCCTGCCACCAATGAGTTGTGGGAATAGTCTTAGTCCAGAACAACAGATGGGTCTCTTCACCTCCCCATTAGGTAGATACGACAGTGACAGCAAAGCTAGCATTACTTTGTCCATGCAAGTAGGGATGAAGGAAATAAACATGTGCAGGACACCTACCTTGACAGGCATTTGATATCTATTATTTAATAATTACAAAATCCCCATGATGGTTAATGTTATTCAGAGCAAGCAGTTGAGATCCAGAGAGGTTAAGTAATTTGCCACCTCATACAGCTACTTCAAATCTAAGCTCTGTTTCCAGTCTGGTTAGTGCTCTACTTATTATACATACTGTAGCCACTGGCATTTGCTGCTTCCCTGTCTCTCTGTGGAATCTGATAATTGCATAATGTAGTCTGCAAAATCTAGTGTGTGTGTGTAGTAAACCTCTCATGTCTTAGGGACACCAATATGGACTGATTTATGCCATGAAGAAATTGATGCACATGTTTCAATTAGACAGCTAGGGGTGGCAATGTACTGTGTGAGTTGTAGTTTTCATACGTGTCCCAGTGTAAAATAAAAATGGAGGCTACCTGTGGAACATGACACGTAACTGGTGATGTCACTTTTGTCAGTTTATAAAACAGTTTTTCTGGAGTTAATGAACTAAAATGCAACTTAGCTGATCTGAATTCTTTAAAATAAGTACATCATGACTTCCACCTTTTTTCTAACTAAAATACCTTCATTTTCTACTCTTATAAATAGATTTTCTTTGAAAAAATGTCTTTAAAAATTGCTAAACAATAAAAGAAAAATCTTGGTACTGACCATCTCATAATTGGAGTTTATCATTCTTTCTACAAATCTCTAACTTTTTAAAAAGAGACACAAATAAAATCATTGATAAATTTATAGTGTGCAGAATCCACAAATATATTTCCTCTTTGTTTCTTATAACCAGTTTATTCCTTTATATATTATGTCCACCATAGGAATCATCATATGTGAATCTCCCATCTCTTGGGTCATATGTTTGAAAGAAAACTTTCCCCATTGTAATATAAAATATGCCTAATTTTACAGCATCACATTGTAAAGTAATGCATCATAAAGTGTAATATGCGGCCATATAAAATTTAGATTGCAGCAGGAACAAGAATGTCATTTGAATAGGTTTAAAAAAATGAAAAGCACATTTATATTCAGGTCATGCACAGTATTAGAGATGTCCGGAACTTACTGCTGTCCAAATAAAAGTGATGGTGACAGACTCAAACCCCTAAATGCTTATTCCATGGAACAAGCCGAGGTAATGTATTTCTCTCTAGAGGCCTGCTCCACAGCACCTTGCCCTTAATCGCAGTCACCAGACAGCAGAGGTAGGAGGGTATGCTGGAGACATAAAAGGGCTCAATATGCAGTCCTTTTAGTCAGACATACCGGCCAGAACCAACAGTACTAACCCTGTTTATTGAATCGTGCTTTCCTGATGCAAGGAAATAACATGCTGCTTCTGCAATTTGGGGACTAACTAGCCTGAGAAACACTCCATGCTGCACCTGGGTTTCTTTGCTGACCTTTACAGTGGTTTAATAAATCAATTCGAGGAATGCGAGGTGACCATTTGCAGAGAGGGTAAGCATATCTGTCTGTGTGCAAGAGGCAAAGCCCCAAAGCTGGCTGTTTCATAGCCATCCGGGAGCCCAGCTAGGGCAGCAGTTTGCTGTCTTGCCAGTACTTCACTGCTGCATGCATACAGCGAATGCTGCTGCAGAATTGCAAATGGGCGGCTCCCAGGGATCCTACAGTGAAGCAGGCAGGCTTCTGACAGAAGGACATAGAACGTTAGCATTTGGTAAGTTGAACATGTAAGAGACTGTCTGGATTAGAAAAGCAAAACTTGTGTCTAAATGGCTCATTGATTGATTAAATAACTCAAATGTTCATTCATCCATGGAGTCACCATATGTCAGAGGTAGCCATCTAATATGCACGATTCTGTACAAGTGCCATAGAGATTGGGGAGGGGTGGGGAGGGACTGTGCAGAGAGTTAAAACATGGTCCTTTTCCAAAGGACTTGAAAAATACCTGAGCACAATAAAAAGACAGCCAGTGATATACACGACAACGTGGATGAATCTCACCAACAGGATACTGATAACGAGTGAAAGAGGTCTTAGAAAAAGATTCATACTGTATAGTCCCATTTATATGAAATTCTAGAACAGGCAAACTAATCTGTAAAGGAAAAAAATCAGAACGATGATTGCATCAGTGGGAAATGGCTGGGAGGAGGCACAACTTTCTGGGCTGATGGTGTTTTCCAGGTCCCACGAAGTTTGTTTTGTGGGTGTATGTGTTTGTCAAAATCAGAATGTAACGGGAGTTGTACATTTCATTGAATGTAAATTTTACATCAAGAGAAAACAACTGTAAACTACATATAGATACAGATTATGTAATAATAAAAATAAGCTAACAATATAAAAATAATATATTACATAGAATAAAAATGTATAATAAAATGTTTATGAGAGTGCAGGGGGCCTTCATTCTAGCGATCATTATGATTTTCACAATGATATGCAATGACTGCGTTTTAATTTTTGTCACTGAGTTCTAGAAAAATTTGTAAAGATCACTTTAAAAAAATAAATTGCTGTCTGAACAAAAATGGTATATAACAAATTACTTTAAAAATAGGTAAGCAGACAAAGCCCATGCAAGATATATTTCAAAGAACTATGCAAAAGTTAAATAGTAAAAGGTAAAGTCCTGGGAGATGTCTCAGAGAAGAATGGTAAGAATAGTAATGCTATGATTTGAAAAAAAGAAGTCATGTAATTGAGTGAATTAACATTCCTGTGGCTGGTTACTATGCCGGATGCTCTATGCAGGCATAGTGTTTAATGCTCACAGCAGCTCGATGAAGCAGCTGTTCTTTTGTTCTAAAGATGAGTAGATATTATATTTCTGTCTATTTCAATATTGCATTAACAAAATTTTTAGCAATCTTACATTGCTGCCTCATATTGAGTTTGTATCAACTAACAAAAGAACTTTGAAAACTAAGGCTATTGATTTATGCTGTGGTTTTTTAAAAACCTAAAAATATAACTTAGTTTTATTCTCTTTAAATCTAATCTTAAATATAAATACTTTTGGTCCATTGTTCAAATCTGCTGTAATAGTTTTAAAATCTTCCAACTTTACATCAAATTCAATAATGAGTGAATGTATCAATTTTTTTAAAAAAATGAACATTATTAGAAATGTGTTTTATATCTGTTTTTCAGAGACTCTTGGGATCAGAAGGTAATATACACGTTTTCACTCAAGTTCCCCACCTGCTTCTTCATCTTTAGCAGCTCTTAACCTTTGCTTTGGATTTTCCGTCTCCAGGGTGGAGTCTCACTTCTCACTGTCCCTCCACACTGTAGCCAATGGACATTACTTCCACCCAGGGCAGAAATTCCTAGGAGGGCAGAGGCACTGGTGCCCAAACCTGAGCTTTGCTTTTTCACTTTCTGATTCTCACGACATTCAGGTTTCTTTTCCACGTGACCCTCGTGGCATCTTCGCATATTAGAGATGACGGTAGAAACATTTACATGGAAAACTGAAATTTGTTGTGTTACTGAGTCTCTGTAGCCGCTGTGAGACAGAAGCAGATCTGCAAGTGTTGCCATCCTCGCTTCCTAGATAAAGAGGCTGAGAGGTCTGCAGAGGCAAAGGGACTCACCCCAAACTGTGTCTCCTGTAACAGTGGAGCCAGGGCTATCACCCAAGTTCCTTGTCATCAAATTCACTGGGTATTTTTTCTCTAAATCTGACACTGTCTTATGTGCCAGGCCCACCCTTTTTCAGGTCCCTTGATGGTGCCCTTCCAGAAGGATAGGGACGTCCCAGTTACGTTCCACTTTTAGATTGGATTCTTGATGTATAACTACTCAAATTAGTGTCTTGCCTTTAGCTTTGATCACTGCGAAAATGCATCAATGGAAGAGATCAATGTTAAAGATGATATCAGTCCTTTATACCTGAGGTTGAATGAGATTGATAATGGCTTTCGAAATTAAACAGAGAGAAAGCTTAAGGACCTTGAGCAGTGAGCATAGGGTAAGAAGGGGAAAAGGACAGTAAGTGTCACTGGGATGAGGTGGATGGTCAGAGAATAAGCCAGAATGATGACAGGGCTGGAAGCAAAGTATTCCTTGTAGACTTCAAATTCTAAAGCAAGGGCCTCTACATCCATGGTATGATTTGACCAGGTTAGACTCCATATTAGTTACAACCTATTAATTGGGAGATAGCCAGATTTATTTAAATCGGGGGTGGGGGAAAACACAAAGCTTTATTTCGAGGTGTCTTCCCCCAAATCAACTTTGGCCAAAGAAATTCTGTTCATTGACAGGCATTCATCTGAGCATCTCAGCTCTCACATACTCCACAAAGGTGCTAACCAACTGGGAAAAGGCAAAATGGAGTAAGAAATAGAGGAGAAGTAAAATGGCAGAATAACTCACATCTGGCTAACAAAACCTGAGGAGGACTGATGGGAAATGAAATTGTAAGCCTATAGTTTAAGAGGATAAAAGAAAGGAAAGTTAGGCATAATTTTGTGTAACAATACTAATAATAATTTGTGTTTGGCACTGTGCTAAATCATTTACTTGGAGAATTTTATTTAATCATCACAAAATCATGACGAGTTGTCTATTAAAATCATCCTCATTTTAAAGAGCTGGAAACTAAAGTTTACATTGGAGCCTAAATCATATGCCTAAAGAACTCAGCTATATTATGTCATTGAATCCTCACGAAACTCTAATGAGCTATTATTTTCATTCTATGAAAAAGATTATGAAATAATTCAAAACATTAAGAATATTGGTCAAGGTCATACAGCTGGATCAAGGTCTGTCTGTCTGAATTCTCACATTTCTTATTATGACCAAAGTGCAAGAATGTTCTTGAGAGGTGCTATGCAAATAAGAGGTCTCACTCTTTTTTTTTCTACAAAGTTTAAATTTGTATACTGCTGCAAGAAAATGCTGCAAAAATCAAAGTTCAGGGTACTCAAATTACATACAAGTAAAGTAAATCATATAATGGTCTATTAGGTAGAGCACCACAGACACAAACCAAATAAGTCAACGCTCTGCTTTTTTAGCTGCCTCTAAAAATAGACATCCATCACCGCAAAATTTGATAAGAACCAAATTGCATTTGAGCATCTCTCTCCAGATACAGGCTGGATACCTTATTGCTATCAAGCAATTCCTTTTATTATTATATTATCTGGGAGAGAAAAAAGCACACCGAAAAAAATTCCCTGCACCTTTCAGTATCACTTTATCCTGCAAATTTAATAAACTACACTATCAAATCGTATTAGAATAACAGATGTGCTTTTGAATAGGTCTGAGATATTTTAATTGGCAAAGTGTTTTTTTCTATGCCAAAAAAGTTTTTACCCATCACACTGATTAATACTTATTTTAGAAGTTATTCAAATTAAAATTTCCTTCCGAATTAGTTCCCAAATTTAGAAAGTTTACTTAAGTGAAAAACACAGCTCTTTCCTAGCACTTAAATGTACAGAGTGGTGGATGGGTTGGCTCCATATAAAATTCAGAGCTGTCCAAAGGTGAGAGAGAATGCTCCAGGTGCAAAGCAATAGAAGTTCAGAAGGGAACACACCATCCCTGAGCTGGCCTTGACTCTAGACAGCCTGCCCTCGGTTCCTCTGCTAACCTGAGATTCTCTGGTTCGAATGTATTGAAAAGTGAAAAGCACCAGATAAGCTAGGACCAGGGAGTACACGCTTCTCACAGTGACTGTGAATGAGAGTTCAAACACACGGCATTACTCCCCAAACTGGTACTTGCTAACAGAGTCTTAGTTCAGGTATGAGCTAAAGACAGAATATAAGCAAAAGCCAGCAGAATGAGATTTTTAAGGGAAGAAAGAGTTACCAATTGAAGTTTTTACAGAATAAGTATTTGCTTATTTGCATTAAACTTGTCTTTCTTACAGAATAGAGGTAATAATAAACTGCTGAACAACTCAAATTTTTTTTTCAGTTGAATTGTTTCCCATTCACCAAAAACAAGAAAATTCACTTTCTCTCCTGATTTTTTTCCATTCATGGGGAGATTATGAAAGAAAGGAGAGAAAAGCAGATGCTTCTCTTATTCTCGCTTCAGAATTAAGTGTCAAAACAGAGCAGGCGTTAGGTCCATTTACATTTTTCTCCTATCCCCAAACCACAGCATGAGAAATAGAATCAATTTCTCCCTAAGCCCCTTCTGTCTTTGGTGCTTTATCTCCTCCTAAAATATGTGTATTGTTGGTTTCCCTTTGAAGAAGTAAACCTAAGAATTTAAACTCAATGCCCAGGGAAGAATAGCTGGAGTCTTGAGTTAGATTACAAAGAACATGCAATCTCTAGGTATCACTGTGGTAACAAGCATGGATGGTGAGTGGAGCCTGCTGTTACTTCAAAATGAGTAGAGAGAAGGAGAAAGTATCTAAGTCAGCAAAATGTAGCAAGTATCATCTGTCTCAGATGTGATGTTCTGCAGATCATTTTGAAAGTCCATAGTGTTTGGGGAAACAACATAAAAGAGTGAGAAAAGCACTGGGATTGAGGTCCAGGTGTCTGATCCAAGACCTAGCTCTGCCACTTACCTAGTGCAGCTGTTTCAAACAGGCCATGTGTTTGCCTGGAGGGACTGGAGAACAGTCCAGGGTTTCACAGGCAGAGACAATGCTAAGGGGCTCTGCTTCCAGATCCCCAGCGGCCATATGCAGGCTTCTGTAAAATCTGTTTGTTCTCCTCCTCTTTTCCCATCTTCATAAATTGAACAAGCTAAATTTGCAGCAAAGGGTTTTGACAAAAATGCATTTAAATCACATAATAAGATAATTTTATTCTTAACATTGTATTGTTAAAAACATACTAAAATTAAAAGTATTTCTGTCCCAACTCTTTCTGAATATAATGCATTATAAATAAAAGTGACTCTAAGTGAAAAATAAACAGGTATGATTTATAGTCATTTGATAAGACTGGGTGAAGCCTCTTTTGGTATACTTCTCAGGAATGGAGTGAGTAAATGACTTTAATCATCCAGAGATACACCCTATGCAAGCTAAGTGCTTTCTCAGTCTTTGCTTTTAGCAAAATTAAAAAAGTACTTAATTGATTAACCGATAGATCATTTATTAAAAATCATTATAAAAAAATAAATATTTTTATAATAGGTCAGTATGTGCTTTCTTGCTTAAAATTTGGAAGGATTTCGGTTACTGAGTGACATTGCTAAAAAAATATAAAACATAAAAACTTCTATCCCTAATAATAATACTTATATACTTGTTACTGACACATTTAAATATAAACTTGTATACTTCTATACTTATTTAGGCAAACAACATTTCTAAGCAATTTATTTTTTACATATGTGTTATGTATGCTCATGTGTGTCTATTTTCTGAAATCAGAAGGAACAAATTATTTTTATTATTTATTTTAATAATCAGTACTATTAATTCATGAATGTATGGCTTAATTAAGAGATGCATTGCAAATAAAAGTTTATTTTTTATTTTAATGATTATTTATTAATACTTATGTTAGGTATATTTTGAGCAATTGTGTACTAATATTACTTTTAATTGCAATTAAATCTAAAAAGCTTTGTGATACTTAGATGCTTATGGTTACTTGAGAAAAAATATTTAATTTACAATTCTTATACTTATTTTTGTTACAGAGAATTATAGGATTATCATATAAGATTTACAAGCATCAGATATATTATATTAGAGATAAACTAATGTGGGAAAGAGTAATGGAAATAAGAGTACAAGAAGAAAAAAAGAACTATAAAATTGGTGAAAAGTAGAGAAGAACTTGTTCATGCATTTTTTTAAATGAATGATGATGGGTAACATATTGGTTTTGTATTTAGAATTCATTTGAAATATTTAAAATAGTAACTTAAATTTATTTTTAAATGTTTATATTTTGAAAACACTGAAAATTACATCTTTTACAACTAGAAACTATTTAAATTTATGATGAAAAATTTAGATATCTATTTAAAATAAAAAGAAGAACTATATAGAATTTCAAAATTCTAGGGTATATGCATGAGCAAACAATATTTAAAGAACATTCACTTGGGCTAAGACTTGAATACATATTTCCCCAAAGAAGATATATGAGCGGCTGATAAATATATGAAAAGATGCTCGACATCATTGGTCATTAGCAAAATATAAATCAAAACCACAATGAAATATCAATTCACACGCATGAGAATGAATATAATGAAAAAGACAAACAATAACAAATTAATAATGTTAAATAGTGCAGCTACCTTGGAAAAGCTTGGCAGTTTCTCAAAATATTGAACAGTTACCAAATGATGGAGCAATTCTACTCCTGGGAATCTACTCAAAGGAAATGAAAACATACACCCATACAAAAATTTGTACATTCCCTTTTATATGAAGGAGTTCACCCAATTTATTTCTGTTTCCCTCTATCAGTAGACTACGTTGAACTTTCTACCAGATTATCAGTGCTAGAAAGGAGAGAGCTACCTGGTTACTAAGAGATATATGAGAGAGAGAGAGAGAGAGAGAGAGAGAGAGAGAGAGAGAGAGAGAGAGAGAGAGAGAAGAAATATATAAACAATTCATTCTCAGTCTTAAGGTACAAAGATGACTGTTTTTGTCCACCTCTCAACTGAAAAAAAAAAATGTCATTTCCAATTTAAGTTTAGAATATTGAACACTCTTTATCCATGTATACCTGCATGTTTAATAGCATAATGAAATAAAACAAGGAGTAGGAAGATCATATATTGGAGTGCTGTCATACCAGTTTCCCTTTGCAAGGCCATATGTTTACTCTAGCTATACTCCCCTTGAACCTTTTTGTTGATTTAGAGTCAGTTTCTAAGCCACACAAAGGAACCAGTTACCTTTATTTTATACTCACGGTCATGCTTTTCTTACAATGTTACCCAGTTTTACCTTTGAATTTCTTTGCTAGTTTGGGTTCACAGTGACTTTTGAGCATTTCCAAAAAACAACTTGCCTATAAATCATCCTTGTATGGTATTTTATTTTGTATAAATTTTAACTATTGAAAAAAATTAGTATTTTATGGTCACAGGATCATTAAGTTTTTCTATTTCTTCTTGAGTAAAGATTAGAATCTTATACTTTTACAGAAAATTGTACAATGTAAATTTTCAATTATATTAACATAAAATTATCAGTGTTGGTAATATTACTTTATTATTTTATGTCTTTGTGAAATTTTTTGAAGTCATAAAATTATATGAATTCATTTTTTTGAAGAGAGGGAAAGAAATCTATACATCTCTTTGTCCATCAGTGCACACTTGCCACTATCACAGTCAGGGGGCTTTGTGTTCCCAGTTGCATCATTTCCTCAGGGAAAATTCCCATGTGGTTAGTTGCAGTAGGGAGAAAGGACTCTGAATTCTAAGTCTAAAATCTTGCATTCATATCGTAGTCTCATGATTTTCTAACTGAAGGGTCTTGAATAAATTTTCTTAGTTTTAATTATCTTATCTGCACACAGATAAGAGTCAAAGATGCCTATTGATATATTGGGAAGGTTAAATAAGATAATGTATATAAACTATCTATTACATTACTTAGTTAATAATAGGCAGACAATTAATACTTGGCAGTTTCTCTGTTGGTTTGTTTTATTTTCAAAGTCCTGATCTTGATCCCTGAAAGATCCATTAAGTATAAGCGACTTTATGTTTTGATTCCTTTGTAGGTAAGGGGATATTGTTGCTTATTTTGTGTACTACTTATCATTTTATTTTTGTTATGGTTTTAAGAAATCGGCACTAGTTTCCAACCTATAAACTTATCAATCATCTTCTAAAGGGATTGAGGATTATGCTTAATTAACGCTCTCTTCTCCCAAACTAGACTGCTAAAATTTCCCAACCTTTCCTTCAGCTTGCTATGTTTTTCTGGAGCTAAATAGAAGTAATTGTTCAGGCATGATTCTTATGGACTAAACATTCAAATCAACAAAGAAACAAGGGACATTTGTCCAATTGACATTTTTTTAGTTCAGCTTGGTTGCTAAAAGGAAGCAAGAAAACAATTCAAAAGTTTCATTAAAAGAACTAAGGAAGAACAATTTAATTCAGATAATAAGTACCAGTTAGCTCATGGCAAACTCCATGTGGTAAATCAGATAAGATTAGCCTCTGGGCAAACCCACAAGACTCAGCTGAATTTTAGAATCAGATGCCCAGATCCTGTTAGACCCACAGTGCATTCAAATAACACGTGCAGTACTCTGACTGAAGATCCAAGTACAGCTTTCAGAAGCACTAAACAGAAAAACCTTGGCTCGAATCTGTTGGATTAATTTTTATACAGTTCTCTATGTGTTTATGTATATGCTATTTATAAAGAACTAGTCAAATTAGTCGGATCTTTTAAAGAGGTTTTCTATATTTTAAAAAGTAATTTAAACATTATTTCTGAAGGGCAAAACCACTTTTCAAAGATATCAAAACGACAAGACCAACATCTAGTGGTGAAATAAGTACATTGCAGGATGAATTCTGGCCTGTAAATGTTCACAATTACCCAATTCTCCCAAAGAGAGGTATTTGCTCTCAAAACCCAGGATTACTAAAGAGTTACCCCAAAAGACTGAATTGTTAGTGGCAGAATTCCAGATATTTGATTGTTAAATAGGGGACATTTGGGGGAAATAATAAGCGTGGTCTTTTAACGCTACTTAATTTATATGACAACACAAGCGATTGTCCATTTTATTTTCAAGAGCTCTCCAAGAATGAAAGTCGCTTTTCCAAATTTTAGAGGAATTTTATATCCAGTGTAGAAGATACAGTGTAGATATCACTTATAATTTTTACTGATGCTCCTGGCATGCAGTAGAATCGTTACTGCTTCACATAAATTTCTAATGTAAAGTTAGCTTTTAATCAGGCAGTTAATTACATCATTTATTATTTTTACAACCAGACTGCCTTAGTAAATAAAACTCTTTCTCCTGAATCCATAAAACTCATTAGGAGCACTATGTAGTGTATTCTTTACCATTTATATCTCAGGATCGTTATCACTCTGATGCATGAAAGTTGGCCGTGGGGGCCATGGAAGGTTAAGTAAAAGACATTATCACTCTGACACCATATGAAGGGGCCTGGTCACGCCAGCATGTTCCCAGTGATCTCTGTCGACTTTCTCATTCTTTTCTCACCCTGAATTTTCAGTCTTTTTTGCTGGGCTACCCAAAACCCCATTCTCTCATGATCCTTAATACAGACAAAAACTGTCAGAGCTAGACTAGCACATGATCTCAAGCCAGTTGAAGTAGCAGTGGAATGTTGTAACATCTCCTCTTGGCTTATAAAAAAAAACTTCATCCTTCATCCTAGCCGGCTTTAGCTGGTTTCCTATAAAGAAAGCATCATGTCATCCAAATGTATATTTCTGTCCATTCATTCTAGAAACTGACTAAGAGGGTCCACTCAGTGGGGTTCTAGGCTCTGATCCTAATGATGCTTCTGACCTGAACAGGTTATGGAAACAAGCTTGCCTTCATTGCCTTATCTCGAATTGCCCCTCTCAAAGTTAAGAATGAAAATGTGACATTCCTTAGTAAATGGTGCTGGGTGATGTTCAAGGGTCATTTAGCAAGACTTCTTCATTACATGTGCCTTATCAAGAAAGAAATAAGGGCATTTTAAACAAATGGCCCTTTTAATCAGGTTATGTTATTTATCTGGCTTGGTACCACTGGCTTTGATTACTTAAGGGCACAGTAGCTGTGATTTAGCTATCACATGGCTTTTCATCACTTCTCTAATAATTTTCTGTAGAGTAAACCTTAACATTGTCTAGGGCTTCTGCGACATTGAGTGAAATGACATATAATAAAACCAATTTTACCGTAGGCTAATTGATATAAACAAGAGTTGAGTTCCTACAGCATCTCATCAACCTTATAATGAAATGACTTAAAGTGAAACATTGTTTGAGGACCTATTGTATTTGGATTTTGATGTTAAAATTAGGACCAGAATGTAGGATGGTCCAAAAGAACCAATGTAGGATGGTCCAAAAGAACCAGTGGTAAAGTTATGAGCCTGGGTCCATAACTGAGCACAGACTACTTTTAAGAGAATAGATACTCATGGTCTTTGATTCTTAAAGCAACACAGTTATCCAAGGTCACCGTATATCAGTCTCTCTCCAGCCTCAGTCCACTAACACCCTATTGCCAAAGAATTCCACAGAACACAGGTATAACATTGCCATCAGCCCCTGATCAGCACAGTCCTTGGCTCTTCATTGCCTGCCCTTATCCCCATTTATGAGCTACCCCAAACCTCCCTTTGCCCCACCCAGACTGAGCCTTGTGCTCCCTCCTTCTCTGTCTAGTGTCTTCAGCAAATCATCTTCTTTGCCTGTGCTGCCTTCTCTCCATTCTTCAAGACTGATTTCAGATGTCTGCTTCTTTCCTCTGAGCCATAGTTCCCACAGCATTCTACTGTCTTAGAATAATTTCCTTACACATCTTACTTCCTTTTGTATACCTTTTCATTTGAGGGTTATATAGGTTCTCTTTGTCACTTGTGAATTTACCACCAAGCCCTCTACTTATTAGGAGCTGAGCAAATGTGACTCAATGAACAAAACAGCTTTTAAAAAATGCAGAGGTCCAGGGACTTTAATTTTAGGAGCCTCTTATTGGGCATATGCCGACTTCGAAACCTTGGCTGCAGTATGAAAGCAAAACAGAGCACTTGTCTTTTTTATTGGGGAATGTATGAGGTCTCATTCTTCCCTATTCTTGACAAAGAATTCCCAACCTCCACTCCCTCTGCAAGTTAAACTATAGCATGAGCTGAACTTGAGATATGCTGGAGAGACCGTCTGTGGCTGGCATAGATTCAGTTGCTGGGGCAGTGGAAGACACTGCAGTGCAGATGGACAAGCACTTCTTATGCTGGTAAACTCAGCAGCAGACTGATGGGAGAGAGGGCGGGCAGTGGACAGTGTCACAGACTGTCCTTCTCTTTCTCTATCTTACTCTATGGCATTGGCCGTTTGGGGAGTAAAAGCATTCCATCTGTGTTCTAACAGGAGACTGCAATTTCATTGGTATACTGAGCTCTCACTGCAAACCTGGTTCTGGGCCGTCCCTTAAAATAAGTACTGTGGTTACCAACATTTAAGGACTAGGAAATAGATGTTTTGAACATGAAATAACTTGGCCCAGGTCACAGCTGATGATGACTTGAGAGGTAGATTTTGAAATCAGCTCCTTCCAAAGCCCCTGCTCTTCTTCTGTGTGCTCCTCAGCCCTTCCTGAAGGCGCACTGGATGGGGGGGCATGTGCAAGTCAGCCCAGAGTCTGCCACTGATTTGCTGGTGTCCTTAGAAAGCCTATGTCATTTTGTCCTCTGCTATAAAATGTGGGTCTCTGCCACATCTATCTCACATGACGTTCAACTGAGATCACAGTAAAAGTATAGGGTAATAAATAAAGGAATAAATGAACTATAAAAGTTCAATCATTCCTCTATTTAGTAAATGTCCACTGTGTAGTAGGTACTGTGCCAGGCTTTTGAAATGAAAATTTTAAATTCATAGTCCCTGTCCTTATAGGGTTTACAGTCTAAAGAGGGAGAAAGACAAATACAATAACCAGTACAATATGGCTATGCGAGAGGTAACACACATGCGATTGGATCACAAATAAGAGGCAGCTTCTTCAGCTTCAGGATGATAAAGGAAGTGGCAGGCAAGCCTTTTCCCTCCCATAACATGCAGATCTAGCATTCATCTTAGCTGTGTGCTAATTAAGGTAAAGATTCACATGAATTACCTAAACCCAACAGCTGCCTTATGTGGAAGGTCCTCTTCTTGTCCCCATTTAACAGATGGGAAAATGAAGGCTTACTGAGTTTAGGTTGCTCACCTACGCTTGCAGAGATAGGACTCTGAGTGAGGTCTGTCTGACATTGAAGTCAGCATACTTAACCATCAAGCTACTACAGCTCTGCCTTTCTTCAGAAGCCAGGATCAACCTGAGACTTGACAAATGCACACCCAATGATCAGGCCAGTAAGAAAAGTTATTTAGGACAGGAGGAACAAAAGCATGAAGACAGAAGTAGAAAAAATGTTGGCTAAACGTCTTCCCAGGGCAAAGAGGGCTTGAGACTATAATAAGAAGTAAAATAACCTTTCTGTAAAAAAATAATAATCATAATAAGTAGGGAGAGTCTGAGGCTCAGTTTGGCAGAAGCATGAGATGTGTTTGAGAGAGAGAGTATGGGGAGGGGAGAGTGGAGATTAAGCAGTTGCCTGTCTGCGAAAGCTCTCATATATCACCCTTGAAAGCTTTGAAGCTGAGCCTTTCTGATGGCTCTTTTAGAGTGTGCCAGTTTCTCAAGAAGAAATGAGATAAATTAGATGACTCTATTACTTTTGGTAGATAAGTCAACAGGCTGCTCACAAAAGGTGCTGGGATCCCTGAACTGAAGAGAATTAGGAGGACTCCTGGTATATTTCTCTCCTCCAGGGCCTTACAACATTAAAGTGGTCACTTGAACTAATTACAATGTAAAAGATCAATCGGGGCCAAACATACAATCTGCAAAATTGCAGACATAGTAATAAAACAAAATCTTAGATTACTGAAGCATTCGTTTTTGGAATAGAACTTCTGACAGGTTTTTCTGTTAATGCATTTTCCCACTCCTCAGCCCAGCTGGGAGACGCCAGTGTCCCAACACTCAGTCTAGGGCCTTTCGTAACTGTGACCATGACCTGGAGTGTAACATACTGATGAGAAAGAAGCCTGGGCTTTGGAGGCAGCCAGGCTGGCTCACAGTCGGCCTCTCCCACTTGCCCTCACTATGACCAGGTTTAGGTCACTTAACTGCCAGCAGCCTTTGTTCCAGCTAATTGTAATGCCTCCCTTGGAGACAGCTGGGAGAGCCTGCCATGCACAGAATGTGCAGCACAGTACCTAGCCCATTGCAAGACCTTAGTTAATGACAAAAATTATGATGGCAAAAACCATAAGGCCTCAACTACAGTCCGGATCCCCAAACCCCACAGAACACACTATGACCATAAAATATCAGCTCCACAGAGGCGTCTAAAAAATGGTCTCACTTCAAACGTAGTCTAAAAAATGGACCACTTCACAAGGGACTTCTCCATGGAGAAGGGCAGGGACAGCATCTTTGTCACTGCTCCACCCCCAGCTATAATCGGTCTGTTACATACTGAGTTTAGTCGCTCAAGGATGTACTATGATCCACACTGCAGCTGCTCTTCGTTGCACCAATAGTTCTATTTTTGATAGTCATGTTCATAATTCTTCCATCATATCTCAAGTTCAGCTCTTACTATTATCATTTTAAGCCAACAGTGGTGGTGACTGGGGGTGGGTAGGAGCCAGGAGTCACTCCCCAGGGACATAGGCCAAGAAAATAAAATTTTAAAGCATTCTGATTTTTAAAGATATATACTTGCAGCCAAGGATTTAAATTGAACACACACTCAACAAGTGACTCTAGAAATGAGACTTTTGATCTCTGCACATTTCCATTTAACATTCACTCAGCATCCATCACCATCTACCATGTGCGCGGCTCTGAAAAACACAGATATTAATAGATACCAACTTAGTTAGTTTGGACTTCTATAACAGAATGCCCTAGACTGAGTGGCTTAAGCAACAAACATTTATTTCACATTTCAATTAATAGTCCTGGAGGCCAGGAAATCCAAGATCAAGGTACCAGCACACCTGGTTAGAGCCTGCTTCCTGGTTCAGTGATGACTGCCTTCTTGCTCTTTTCTTATGTGAAAGAAAAAGAGAAAGAGAGAGAGAGGGAGAGAGAGAGAGAGAAAGAGATCATCTCTCTCATGTTCCTGGAGGCTCCCCCTCATGAACTAATCACCTCCCAAAGGCCTGCTTCCAAATATCATCACATTGGGGATTAGGGCTTCAACATAAAAATCAGAGGAAGACACAGCATTCGGTCCATCGCAGATGTCCACATCACCCGCCAGTAACGCTATCTATAGTGGACGCCACTCTTGGACTAGTACAGTAACAGCTATATAAGCATTACAGGTAATAAATAAATAAATGAATAATAATAAAAGAGTGATCACCCTTCTAGTAGATGCTCAAGAAATATTTGGTATTTAATGAGACCAAAGTATTAATGTTTGAGGATTCACAGTCTTTCTGTCCCACCTTGCCAACATATAATATTCAGGCACTGCTAACTTAGTTTTCTTCTCTGCTCTTGATGTGTGTGGTGGGATAGGAAGGAAAACTCGGAGACCAAGATAAAGAGGCAGGAGAACAGGACTCTCAGGGCACTAGAGACACGCTGTGGGCAAGGTCTGTTGGTGCTCAGGTACATGGGCTGTGTGCACTTAGACCTCGCCCAACTGTAAGAGACAATAAGTGTGACTGCTCTTCTTTGGACCATTTACACACCTTTTTTTAAATCCCCAAACCAAACCAGATAAACAATATATTATCTCACATAACAGGAATCATACATATGGTACCATCTCTAGAAATGATTTATTTAGAATTTTTGTTCTTTTCATTGGTGATTTTAGCAGTCCAACAATGTCTTAATGATACTAAAATCGCTCCATTTATCTGCTCTGCCATCCTCAGTGGTAACTTCACCCTTCACTGGCCGTGTGATAGTAGAAACAATAACCTCCTAAATAAATAGTAAGACCGTCTCTTCCTGCAGCTCTCTTTTAGGGAAAAGCGTATCATCCCAGTTGCCTCCCTCCCCTGCATACTTCCCTTCCCATCTCACTTGCATGGTGTAGTTTAGCAGTAAAGAGCATAATGCCTTGGTTTAAATGCTGATTCTACCATTTGAGGTCTCAGACAAATCACCCAATCTGTGCCTCAGTTTCTCCGTCTGTAAAATGAGGATAGGAATAGTACCTGAGACATAGGGTAATTATCACAGTAATTAATAAAGATGAATTAATACACATTTCATGAGTTGATATTTAATGCTTACCACATGCTGTGCACTGTACAAATAAATCCCCATTCATTATTATGATTGTTATTATGATAGCTGAATCAATATGTTACAAAGGGAAAGGAACCCTTATCCAAATCAGGTCCACTCTTTGGAGTTTCATTAGGAAGAAAAAAAGGATGACAGGAGGCTCAGTAGCACATGAGACTAATTACTCTATTGCTCTATAGAATGACCTTTGTAAAACTAGGTTGCCACCCTTGGACTAGTAAAGGTACAGGTGTTTAAGCATTACAGGTAAATAAACAATGGATAAATAATAATAATAAATGAACTGATCATTTTCATAATCTTTATGTACCTCCACAATTATTTACTTATTTTTTTAAAGAATAAAAGGTATAGAAACTTTTGACATCTATTGCAAAGCTTCTTTTCAGAAGCGTAGGATCAATTTACACTATCAGAATTAGTGATAAAATGTCAGTTTGATCATATCTTTACTAAGCCTACATGTTGTTCTTAATTTTTGTCAATTTCATTTTAAATTATATTTTGATTATTAAGGAATATATATGTTTATGTATTCATTTATTCACTTTCTTACTAGCAATATCTTTTTTAAATAAATTATCTGATTTTGACTGCCACATATATTGCTATTTAGCTACTTAACATTCTTCCCTTCTTGGTTTGTCTCCAACTAAAACTGACATTACAAAGTCTTCTTTGTAACTAGAATGCTAATGTGGCAAAGTCTAACAAGAGATATACCTGGAATTTTTAAGCTGACTGAGGCTCTGAGAACCCTCCTTAAAGATGGGGCAGAAGCTCAGCTGGTATACACTCCTTTCTCTTTCCTCCTCTTCCAGCTTGGAATATAGATGAAATGCTGGAGATGGAGCAGTCATATTGTGACAAGGCCAAGGTAATTGGGGAAAACTCAGATCTGATTATCTCCAGCTGCTAAAACAGTGTCAGCAATTACCAGCATCAGACTTGATGTTGTCCCAATTGTCCCTTAAACTATTCTCATTAAATTCTTTTTTCTATTTATTGTTCTTATTAGGTGGTTTCTGCTTTCTTGTCTTCCAAATTCAATCTTCTGTTTCATCTACTCTGCTGATGATTCCTTCTATGTATTCTTCATTTCAGTTATCATGTTCTTTATTTCTCATCAGTTTTTTATGGGTTCTATGTCCTTTTTTATGTTTACTGTCTCTCTGTTGAGGTTCTCACTAAGTTTCTTGGGCATCCTTATAACCAGTGTTTTGAACTCTGTCTCTGGTAGCTTGCTTGCCTTCATTCCCTTTTGTTCTTTTTCTGAAGTTTTCTCTTGTTCTTTCATTTGGGACATGCTCCTTTCTTATCCCATTTTTGCTGCTTCCTTGTGTTTGTTATATATTAGGTAGCTCTTCTATGTTTCTCAATCTTCGCTGAGCGGCCTTATGTAGTAGGTGTCCTATATGGCTCAGTGGCACAATATCCCTGATTACCTTGTGCTGATGCTCCAGCAGTGTCCCTTTTATGCGTTTTGTGTGCCATCCTGTGGTAGTTGAGCCTTAATGGCTGATGGCATGTAGGTGGTTGGGATTGACTCTCAGGCTAACTGGCTGTGAGGATTGGCCACAGCATATGAGCTGCTGTTGGGGGGGCTGACCTCCACAGAGTTGGATTTGCCCCAGCAGGCTCCTGTGCCTGTTGAGACCACCCTTTGGGTGTGCCACTTGTGGGATTAATCAGGTCATGTTCTGTTGTGGTTTGAAGCTAGCCTGTGAGTGTGTTGTTTCTGGGGCCTCTTGGGAGAGGGTCCTGTACAGGCCAAGGTCAGCCACTGCTTGTGATTAGCCCAGGGCTACCTGTTAGGAGCTATGAGCAGTTGTTCACAGCCTGTGCTGGACATAGAATCGTGTAGGAGAGGTCACACTGAGAACCAAGGCCTGCTGCCACCAGTACCAGGCCTGGGGAAGCTCCGCAAAGGTCCTGACGCCACCTGCTGGCCACCCATAGGGTTCAGCCATTGAATGAGCCTCAGGTGATACTCAAAGTGGGTGAGGTAAAGTCCCAGGTATTTACCAGAGTGGAACAAGCAAAGTTCGCCAGGCCAATGAAGCCTCAGATTTGGCTGTGTGGGGGAGGGCTCAACACAAGAAATATGGCTCCCACCTGTAGGCTGCACAATAGGAGGACCCAACACAGGGATAATGGTGGCTGTCCCTCTAGCCCTTGCCCTGCATCTGTACAACTCAGTCTTTCCCTGTACCTCTCCGGTGCCTCTTTAGTCGCTGTCCCTCCATCAGAGCCCAGAGTGAGTGCCTATGAGTGAGTGAGTCTGTGCATGGGCCCTTTAAGAGGACATCTGGGTTTCCAGCAGTCTTCCATCTCACCCTGACAGGCAGAATTCTTGCTGATTTTCTCATTCAGATATTGTGGGGACTCCTCTTCTCTGCCCTAGACCCGGTGTGGGGATGGGGCCCTGTGCTTCTCAGGGGGACCTCTGCCACTGAGATTTCCTTCCCAATGCTCAACTGCCACACATGGGTGTGGAGCCAGCCTATTTTGCATCTCCACCACTTCTATTAGTCTCTGCATGGCCTATTCTTTACATCCTTAGTTATAAAGAAGGAGTTCTTTATAAGTTGGAAGTTCGGTTCAGTTAGTCTTCCAATGGTTCTCCAGGGTGATTGTTCTATAATTTAGTTCTAATTTTAATGTGGTCATGGGAGGCAGCAAGCATGGCATTTACCTACTCTGACATCTTACCTGGACCCTTGTTATTTTTTATTTTGATTTTTGTTTTATCTTATTGATGTGTAATAATTCCTTATATATTTTGTTATCAAAAATATGCTTGACAACTTTTTATCCATAATATGTGTTTTGAATCTTTGTTCCATTTGTTGTTGTTTTATGAGTGATTTCTTTTATTTATTAACTATTTCATTGTGTATCTATATTACATTTTTTAATTCATTTATCTATTGGTAGACTCTTAGGTTGCTTCCATGTCTTGGCTATAGTAAACAATGCTATAATGAACATGGGGTACAGATATATTTTTGGATATATACTCAGAAGTGGAATTATCAGATCATATGGTAGTTCTATTTTTTTAATTTTGAGGAATCATCATACTGTTATGCTGTTTTCCATAGTGGCTGCATCTGTTTACATTCCCAACAACAGTACACAGGGTTCCCTATTCTCCACATCTTCTCTAACACTTATTACTTCTTGTGTTTTTTTTATTATAGCCATCCCCAACAGGTGTGAGGTGATAACTTCCTGCTGTTTTGATTTGCATTTCCCTGATGATTAGCGATGTTAAGCACCTGTTCATGTACCTGTTGGCCTCTTTGGCAAAATGTCCATTTAATTCCTCTGCCATTTTTAATCAGATTGGGTTTTTATTTGTTTGTTTGTTTGTTTGTTTGTTTGCTATGAGTTGTATGAGTTTTTTATATATTTTGGATATGAACTGCTTATGAGACATACGATTTGCAAATATTTTCTCCTATTCTGTAGATTGTTTTTTCATTTTGTTGATGGTTTCCTTTGCTTCGCATATTGTTTTTAGTTTGATGTTGTTCCACTTGTTTATTTTGCTCTTGCTGCCTTTGCTTTTGGTGTCAAATATATAAAAAAATGATTGCCAAGACCCATGTAAAGAAGCTTACTTTCTATATTTTCTTCTAGAATTTTATGGTTTTAGTCTTTAACCCAATGTCAGTTTATTTTTGTGTATAATATAAGGTGGGGATCCAATTTTATTCTTTTGTATGTGGCTGTCCAGTTTTCCTGACATACTTATTGAAAAATACCCTTTCCCCATTTTATATTATTAGTTCCTTTATCATAAGTTAGTTAACCATATCTGGGTTGGTATCTGGGCTCTCTATCCCTCTCCATTAATCTACATGTCTGTTTTTACACCAAGTTATTTTGATTACTATAGCTTTGTCGTTTGAAAATATAACTTCAGGTTTGTTCTATTTAGTGTGTTGTTTGCTTTTCAACTTGTTTTTCACTATAAGAGTTTAAAATATTTTCTGTATTCAGACCCATTTTTCTGCTCTTCCTTTTAATTTTTGTTTTAAACTTGGAAAGTCCTTCTTTATCCCAATGGTCCATAAATATTTACCTATATTTTCTTCCAGAATTTTTGTTTTATCTAATTATTAAAACATATCTGAAAATTTGTTAATGTAAAGAAACATATCATTAACCAACAGCATTTATTAAATAATCTATTCTTTCCTAAATTGATACAGGCTATAATTTTTTTCCTATACCAAAAATATGGAGTCTTTATTTGTTCTCTTATTATCTTTCCTCTATCTCATATAGTATCTGGTATGGTACTATACCCCATCATTATTTTTCTTTCTCAAAATATTTTTAGTCATTCTCAAGTATTTACTCCTCTAGATGAAACATTTTGTCAAATTAAAAATGTTTCGATTGATATATAATAATATTATACTACATTTATAATTTATTCTTGGTAGAAAAAAACACATTTCAAGATTAATATCAGTGTCAAGCAGCACTCTATACAGTGTAGCACAATGAAAGAGCAAGACAGACATGAGTATTTGACCCATCTGAGCTTCAGTTTCCTCATCTTCCCAGATCCTGGCATTACGTTGAACATCTGTGCTAGCTTGGGAGTTGGTATATTTTCACCTTTTAAGTGAACTAATATTTTTTTTTAGTAAAAAGGCAAGAAAAGTTGTACTAGATGTTATTTTTAGGAAGAGTGCCAGAGGGAAAGCTTTTAAGAATAAAAGGAAAGAGATCACTTTTGAGTGTAGGTGCTAAGAGGGTTATGAGTCAAAAAGAGAATAGAAGCCAATGCCCTGAGCATCAGAGGTCAAGGCCACATAGGAAGCCAGTTGTAGACAGCCTTTCTAACATTAAGAAGATTTTCTAGGAGCTTAGAGATGTAGATTTGGAAGGCCAGAGTAAAATGCATTGGGGAATATAGGTCCTTGCTGGAACTCTATTAGTTAATAAGGTGATGAGAAAGAACGAGGCCCATCCTATCAACTAGGAACAAAGATACAGACTAGGCATCTATGCCACGGGTGGGAATGGAGCAAGGAGAGGTACAGGGACATCCCAGGAATCCTCCAGACCATGTGCTAAGGAATTTACTTCTTGTCCTAAGAACTTCTGATGTCCAAGAGTGCTCACACTATGAGTGTCCAGGAACAATCTGGGCAGGTGGCATTTTAATATAAAACAAGTTACTGTTCTGTGGCTGCAAACAACGTTAGCAAAGGTGGTGGACCAATTCTAGAGTTTCTACTTTTGGATTGATGGACAACATGGAAGCAGAGACTTGCTATTTCTCAGCATAGGGGTTTATTGTTGCCAGAGTAAATACTAAAGATAATTCTGAGAAATATTGAAAACCTTGGTGTTATTTACTTAGATTCAATTTTCCATTTTCTGGCTGGGTTGATATAATGTAGGCTCTTGCTCACAGTGTAAAGAGTCCAATAGAGTGCCTGGGATCAGAGTATTGGGTGCCCTCTAATCACTTAGGGACCAATTTTCCTGCTGTGAACCACAGATGCCAAGATAAAGGTAATAAAGCTCCAAGGATTGCATTTTTCAGTCAATTATTTTTTATGATATGCTATGAGCCAGGTCATCAAATTGAAAGCCCTCTGGATGCAGTGGAAATTTCTCATAATGCATTCTGTGACCAGGACAAAGTCCTCAAAAAGACATAATTTTTTTAACCAACTCTTTTTTTTCTGGTTATAAAAATTATAAATGCCTATTGTAGTAGTTATGAAATGTATATAAAAGAAAATAATTATTATAGTTAATAAATCTTCATTCAAATAATTAGTTATTTTAGTAGGTTTTTTAAAAATATGTGTATATATAATCAACTACAGATATTTATATAGCTAAGTCTAGACTAACTATGTGTGGTATTTTTACTTAACTTCATATCAAAAGTATTAAAAAGAGTTTATATTTAGAACTTGAAGTCTACAAAGAGCAGTTAGCATTAAAATGAATTACATAAGCTTTAATATTAATATTTGGATAATACAGAATTAAACTAATATTACTACCATTAGAAAATAATAAACACAGGTATGTCAATTAGCATGCCAAGAAAGTGGGTCACAGAAAGAGCGATAGATTATCACTGTCTCAGTAAGTCTAGAAATATCTTCTGAGCCTAAAAATAGTAGGCTGCATTAGCTAATGCAGAACAGTTATTTGGCTAAATTAAACTTTAGCTACTATTAAGACTCATTCCAAAATAAGATTTTTTAAAGTAATAATAATAGCATCTTATTAATTATTTATAAAGTAATTATATTTTGAGCCTCTACTGCTTCCATCTGTTCAAATGATACTGAAACTGAGTAAGTACTAGAGAGGATATAAACCTGAGATTTTTCTACCTTTTATTTACACGTGTTTTGTATAGACTGTGTTTCATCACATGTACTTTGCCATAAATGTCAGAAGCTTGTCTTTAAATCCACAGCCAATGCAACAAACTATACACAGAGCCAATGGGGCTGAAGTCAAGAGAACCACAACACATCTAATTACAGGATGATACTAGTGAAGACTTCAGCGACAGCAGACAGTCAGTTGTGTGTGCTGTCACTCAAATGACCATTTACTTTCTGTCAGCAGAGACTCTAGACATAGAAAATATATAACTGACAGACAAGCCCACTAAACAAAGACTTCATCAGGCCTCTTATCTAGAAAGCCAAACATTAACAATCTGAAACACATAAATGTCCCACTGAGGCACAAAACCAACAACTACAACAACAAGCAGCCAGCTCTCTGACACCAAAAGAAGGTCCAAGGGCAGAGGCTAGTTTTTGTGTCACATGAATACACATACTTAATAAATACTAAGTAAATGATCATGATGATTCTTCCAGACTCTTTTAAATTGATAATGGGTAGGAGATGAGTAAGGAGCAGGGTGGAGGCTGGTTTAAGGATTACACATGCCTAGTCTAGAAAATTCAAAATGAATACAAGTAAAAATCTTACTGCCTAAAGAAAATCACTGTTAATATCTCAGCATATTCCCTTCCATACTTTTCAATGCAGACACACGTTTAAATGACATTTTACCTAAACTGGGATCATGCCCTCTATAGTATATGCTGTTTTTTAAAATTCAATATCATATATTTTAAAAACATATTTTCAAGTCATTAAATATTCCACAACTCATTTGAAAGACTTCCTAATATTCTTCCACATGTATAAAACATAATTGTTTATCTCCTCTTGTTGGATATGTAAAATATTAATATTATTAATATTAATAATGTGCCAGTAAATATCCCTATACATTGTCAAAGGTTTGGAAATAGCCAAAGTAAAACCAGTGAATCACTGAAGTAGTAATTGGTAAAAATTTATTGTGCTCGCACCAAAAAGACATTTGCAAATTGGAAGCATTCAACCAAAACAGAGAATGAGGCTCAGGGGTGCACCCTCACAAAGCAGTTTATACGCAGCAATGGGAAAGCAGGGCCTTCACAGTGATTGATAAATAAGCTAAATTTATGACTAAACTGGTTTTGTCTGTTCTCTCCTGTGCTTGGTTGAGCTGTGATGGAAGGAGAGATGGTTTTTATTCTTCTGAGAACTAAGAGATTAAGTAAACTCAATTAACCTAAACTTGGAACTGGTCTTCTAAGAGACCCTAAAAAATTAATAGCCAGATTTAAATCTTCAGAAAACTATGCCTAAATTCTCGATCTTAACCAAATTTTACTGTGTGACTTTAGACAAAGCACTCACCTCTTTAAGCTTTGGTTTTCTCACTTACAAAGTCCAGACAAGTCTACAGCCTTCCCACCTAAACGTGCCTGATCTCATCCGATCTTGGAAGCTAAGCAGGGTCAGCCCTAGTTAGAACTTGGATGGGAGACCACCTAGGAATACCAGGTGCCGGAGGCATTAAAAAATAAGATATAAAGTCCAGACAATAAACCCTACTTTACATTACCACCTTGATGGTGAAATGAGATATTTCTAGCACAGGGCCTCGGTAAATAGGCACCCAATAAATCAGTGCTGAATTTGAATTTGGGGTTGGGGGGCGCGAATAAAAGTAATGGTAGTTACAACACTTGAACTTCCAGTCTGGCCAGACTGAGGCCCTTTGTTCTTTCTGAATCTTAAGGTTCTTCCTAGAGTGTAATTTACTGGCATAAGAACAGGGGGATACTGGAATAATGTGTTTGCCAAATGATTCAAAACCTTTTAAGAAGAAAATCCCTAGAGAAAAAAAAACCAGGCAAGGAAGCCTGATCTCCAAATTCCTAGGTTTGAAATTACTTTTCACAGAAAAATAAAAATAATTAACATTTATCAAAGGCTATTCATGTACTAGACACTGTGTTATGAACACAGATATCTTCTCATCCTCCCACCAGCCTGTGTGGGCTCAGCTGGGTTACGAACATTGCAAGTGAGAAGATGGAGTCTTTCCCAAATGCCAAAAGCCAGTAAGTGCTAGAGAGGGGACTCTATGCAGGTTTGACATCAGTATCCAGGTTCCTGAAAGCTACATAAATATACCTGTGCATCCTAAAGCAGTATGTGAGTCGTAATCAGACAAGACCACCCCTCAGAACTTGTCCAGCCGTCCATGAGCAGATCCTTAGCAGATTTATTTCCAAGGTATTCTGGAAGGAATTTCTGCCTCCCAAATACTTTCTCCATTTCCTCTTCTGATTCAGAATATTTTATATTCTGGGATCGAAACCTTTTTATTTCAAACTCAGGTATGTCTTAAAACGTTACTGGCTTTGTTAGAGTTTCTATTTTGATGTATGTTCCCATGAAGGTGTAAAAGACTGATGATATCAGGTTCTTTCCTGAGAAAACTTTTGGCTGAGTGAGAGGAAGAGAATGTGAGGGTATAAAGGGCAGGACAAGGGCAGATCGGTGAAGCCACGGAAATTCAAAAATAAAAAATTTTGAAGATTCTGCAAGCTTGCTATGAACTAACCCTGAAGAGGATTTATCATTTTTTAGAATTATCAGAACCGAATTGGCAATTTATTGTATAAAAATTAACAAGGAAGAGAGAGCCTAAATATAGCTTACTTGATTCACTTTTATTTTTCTCTCTTATTAGAATATCTAAACTCTCTAATTAAACTTCTTAATTAAAATCATTTGTTTCTTATTTGTGGTGTTTTTACTAAAGTGGAAATATATAGAAAAGGCCATCATCAAATGGCTTGTATATTTAACCACATTTCTAGGCAAAACCAAATCTGAACAACCTCAAGGGCCATTTTATACATTAAACTTAGTTTATCTGTTTGTCCCCTCCTCCAGTTATACAACCTATGCATAACAGAGCACAGAATTATGATAAAGTTTAAGACATCATTAAGGAGCAAATGTATTATTTTAGCCAGAGGAGTCATTACAAGACTCAAAAGGACTGCAGGAGTACTGACTATGGGATAAATATCTTTGAATTACTGATGTACTGTCCTTACGCTTATCAAAAAAGAAAGGAAAAGTAAGTGGTGGTCAGGGTGCCCATATTTCTTAAATTATAAACATGTCTCTTCCAGTCCCTCTTTGATTCCATAAAGCTTTGTGGCTGCCAGAGCATAGCATTATTGCCCATAAAACTTCAGTTCTCTGAAACAGTATAAGAATACTCAAAGGAGTGAGTAAATTACCAAGGAAAAAGTCAGCATGGAAATTTAGAACTCGAAGTCCAAATGCCATGTTCCTCATCAGCCCACTGCAGCCGCCCTGCATAGCTCCCACTTTCCAAATCCAGACGCAACTGCATTTATTCCGGCAGTGTCTCTTAGCTGAGCTCATCCCCTCAACCCTGACAAGTGATTGCCTGCAGCCAGCTCATTTATGAAGAAAGCTTTTAGAGGGATTAAAGTGTCAGAGGCTTGGACAATTTAAATTGAGATCTGAGAGTGTTTTCCTAAGTACACAGCTCCCTACTGTGTAATGATGCCCAAACCCCTCCACCCCACACCTCAGTGGCAAGGTGGGAGACAGGGTGGCTAAAGGATGATAAACAATACATCTCACCCTGTCAAAAGCAACTGAATGGTACACATATTGGAAGAAGGACTGTTTGCTATGTTTTCTACCAGAATGCACATTAGCCAGGATGCTGTTTTTCATATCTTTTTGCCTCCCTGCCTCTCACCCTACGTGTGAGCCCCAGCTGCCCAAATGTGCCACTGGATCCCGAGGACAATCCACTGCAGCAGCTTTTTCACCATCCACTTCTCCTTGCAACTCCTTTCTTCCTTTCAGAGATTTTCCCATGATGCAGTGTACAGCACAGGGAGACTAGTCAATAACATCATAGTAACTTTGCATGGTGACAGATGGGCACTAGACTTAACATGGTGCTCAGAATGTAAATGTCAAATCACTATGTTAAACACTCGAAACTAATATAATATTGCAGACCAACTATACTTTAATAAAATAAGTTTTTAAATGCACTAAACTTTCCCATGATTAACTTACTAACCTGTAATACTAAAAAATTCACATTTTTTTACTATTAAAATATATTACTATATCGGTCCTTCCAAAGGGGTGTGTGTGGGGGGGAGGGGGTATTTGTGTACACGTGCACCCATGTGTGTGATAAAAACATAATTAGAAAAGAAAAATCTGAATAGTAGAAAGAACACAACACAGAAAATTGAATCTTGGGTTCTAAAGTTAGCAAGCCTCTAAATTTGACAAAATATACAAATATCAAATCATTATATTGTATACCGCAAACTAATATAATGTTATATGTCATTAGGCCTCAATTCAAAAGTAATAAATAAATCAAGTTAGCCAGCTTCCTAATATCCCTGGGGCTCAGTTTTCTATTCAGGAAAACAGACAATTGGACCAGTCTCCAAGGTCTTTGGGCATATTTCAGGCTAAAAGGAGGATCATCAGAAGCACAGAGTTCTTCCTGCAGTGTCTTTGTCTTTACAGCCTAGCACTGGCAAATGACTTACATGCCTGCCTGACACAGGTGCCTGGTCTCTCATGAACTGTGCATACCTAGGTGGGTTGAATTTGCAGACTGACTATTCTGTCCTCAAGTGACACACCTTTTGATCAAATATGCAGCAGAAGAAAGCAGACACCAGGATGCTTCAAAGTTGTGCCAGGGAGAGTCCACAAAGAGATCTGAGGTTGGTCTAGCCATTAATAGGTTGCAGCCCAAGTTCATCTTTTCTTTCAGAGACATTATCTCATCAGCAGGTCTCGCCAGAGGCTGAAGTTATGTCTCATTAAGAGTCTCCCAGGCAGTGAGATTCTGCTTTGTCACTGACACCCATTTAGTTTATAGTTCTGCTATGTCATTAGGCAAACTTTCCATAGGGACACAACAGAGAAGAAGCTGTGATTAACTATCCAAGGCAGAAAGGAATGGAAAGAATGATAGTACTGCAGAATGTCCAAGTCAGTGACAGCAAAGAAAAGATCCAAATTTATATAAAGGGGGCCTGTGGATATAGATTGCAAAGGGAGTGCTGATGCCTTTAAGAATGAATGAATTGCCCTTTCAGGCTGGGCATAGGAGGAAGGCAATGCAAAGAATTAGAAGAAGCGTAGTGGGGGAGTTGGAGGATCAGGGGGCCTGGGACACACCCTAAGAGAAATGGAGAACAAAACAGAGGAATCAGTAGGCACATGGATCCAGGTAGGAAAGGAGGTAATAGATAATGCCTATAAATTTTTGCCTGCACCAAAAGTGGGTCCTAAAGATAAATGTTCATACAGACTGGGCTAGAAAGTAGCATAATTTAGAAGAACAATAAGTAGCCTTTATATATAATATTTTCTTTTAACTGGACTGACAATTAGACTTGCATCCTGTCTACCCAATGGGAAACAGAGGGAGTTAACTACATATCTCCGTGGCCTTTCTTTTGGAAAACTTTTTTGGTTTCTCTCTTCCCTGAAACCTTGCAGCTGTACAAAGAACGTTCTGTGCTGGGCACGGCCGCCATTCTGAAAGGCCAGGCGCCTGCCTCCCTTCTCAAGAGGAACGGGCGCTGAGGCCACAGCCCCCTGCTGGCGCTACACTGCTTTGTGCGCTCGCACAGCGTCTCTGTGGGTGAGAGGCAGCAGGGCGAAGAGCAAGAGAGTGAATGCTAGCTCCGGGGTGGGGCGGGGCGAGTCACTTAAGGCATCGGCCTTTTAGTTTGTGCAGAGTTGGAGTCGCCATAATTGCGCTTTTTGATGCAAAATACTTGCATGAAACCTTTGTTTTACATCATCTTTCCTTTGGGGGTGGGAAGCCTGAGCAAGCCCCCCAGACTTCTTCCCCTGCGCTGGCTCCAGGGAGCTGCCATTGCAGCATTCTCTCGGGTAGTTCTATAATATTGCAACTTTTTTGGGGTGGGGGGGGAGCAGGGAGGGTGCTAAGACTAGGCTGGTAGGAGGGAGATCAAGGCAGAAGGCACTGCAGAAGGATGAAGGGTAATCCCACGGACAGAAGGGGCAAGTGTACTTTCTGCCTCCTAGTGATCCCGAGGTTCCGGCTGCTGCCAGGTGGGGCAAGGTAGCTTCGGGGGCTGGAGGGTGCGCTGAACCTACACGGACCCAGGACGCTGCGAGCTTCACCCAAAGCCCGCAGCGTGTTATGCCAGAGAGAGAAGGGATGTTCTTCGCAAAGGAGACAGCGGGTGGAGATGACTTCCCAAAACGACAGGAGCAGGAGGAGCTTGGGCTGGGGTGGTGCTGGTTCCCCTCCCCCGTTTCCTGCCGCAGGAAGATGCTCAGTCATTCTGTCCCCTCCGCAGCGTGGGCACCCTGCTTCTCTTCCTACTCAGAGAGAGAAGGAGCCCCAGCCAGTGGCCAGGGCTCCGCCTATGCACCATAGGCCAGCGGGGTGCTGTGCAGGAAACCCCTGAAAAGGCGCCCCACTTGATGTGATTTGTGCATAGGCATGTTTTTCCGGGGAAAGAATATGGAAATTTCATCCCATTTCAAAGGCATTCTTGACTCAAAAAGAGACTCAGACTTGCTTTCCCGAGCAACGCGTATTTTATGCTAGGAAACTGTGAGCAGAGGGGTAAAGGGCTTCCCCGAGGCCCCGCCCCGGGAACACCTCACACTAACTAACCTCAGTTCTCTAGCTTTTGCATTTCAACACCCAGATGGTCCCTAGGATTCTGTCCCTCTCCCCATCTAATTACTCCCCTCTACAGTTTGCCGGAAGCATTTTTCCCCATCCATTTTTATTTAAGTTTAATTTGGCGATTTCCCTGTTGAGAATTCCTCTGCCCATTCCAAGTTCCTCTCTTTTCTCTTCTTCTGGGCACCCTAGCTTTCATCACGCAGGCTCAGGACCTCAGTTACTGCCGCAGGCACTGGCAACACCCTGGGAAAATGTGTACTGTTTTGTGCGAAATGCTGCATTAAACAGCCGGAATGCTGTGGCCTGCATCCACGTACACACACACACACACACACACACACACACACACACACACCTTCTTGAACTTCTCAGTGGTTTTGACTTTTAAGGAACTTTGTGGAGTTCCTACTCTTCTGATTGGCAGCTTCCCAAGGCAGAACAGTGGGGTGAGGACTTTGGGTGGGAGGAAGAATCCGGTCCTAAAGGATCTTGTATAGCTTATATTACAGCCCCTCGCGGAACACTGCTGACCCCTCGCCAGGCAGAGCAGCCCTGTCCTTTCTAAGTGGAGTGTGGAAAAAGACTCTCCTTGGTTATCTACAGGCGATGTGTGCCCTTCTCGCTGTATCCTAAACTGCCCAGACCTTTCCGGATTAGCCTGAGCCTTTTAAAACAAGAAGAGCCCAGAGGACAGACAGCGTGAGCGGTTGGAGCCAAAGTGGGCGCGAGGGGGCAGAGGTGGGAGCGTGGGTGTTGGACGGAGCATATAGCCCCTGCATTTCCAGTCTCTAACACCGTTTCTGCACTTTTTCACTTCTGTTGAATTAGTCGGGTCTTCCAGCTCTGGAGCCTTGGCACCAGTTTTTGCTGGAAGATTGAACATAGCACAAAATTGATCATTTGTCCACGCAGCTCTGAGGAACAAGATCTACACTCTGGATGTTTAAAACGCTCCTCTCTGTTTCAAGAATCAGTTTACTTTTCTGCTTTGCTTTTCAAACTTTCACAATTAACTTTAAATTCTTCTCAGAAGGTTTTTGCGCGCGCGCGCACACACACACACACACACACACACACACACACACACACCCGCAAATGGTGTTACTTACTCTGGCATTTGTTGGGGAGGGGGGGGCTTCCTATTAGCTGTGCATAGTTGGTTGTCTTATCTTTGTTTCTGAGCGATTAGGCGTCCTTGTTTCATAATATATGAAGGTTTTATTTGAGAGCAGTCACTTGCCCCTGCCAGCCATGGATAGATAAAATTAACAGAGGATCATACTTGTATCTGCAGGGCGCTTGCTGATTACCATAATTCTGCAAGTAATGAACATTTGACCACCTTCTCTGTGCTCACAGCTTCTAGCCCTCACAGTCCTGGCAAAAGAGGAATGATCTTCCTCAGTTTTATGAAGGCTACCAAGGTCTGGATTTGAACCCAAACCGAATAAAGCCTTTTCCACTATCTAGGAAAAGAGTTATGGACATGGAGGCTACAAGGTCTAGACTATTTTGGATTATTTATAATTACAGAAACTCCATCATTGTGGAATCAGTTTTTGTTTTGTTTTGGGGGTAGAGTCAGTTGGAGATGAGTACAGCATAGTATTTGGAAGCACAGATTGAAAACTCATAGTCTAGGTCAGACTCAGATTCTACTGACTACCATCTACTAGAAACTACTTAACCTCCCCAAACTTTATTGTTTTAGTCTGAAGATGGGACCTCACAAATTTGCTGAGGGGATTAACTTTGATATGTTCAAAATGCTTAGCACAGGGTCAGATAGGAGGTACTTAATAAATGTTAGTTCTTATAAATATTAAGATTAAAGAAAGGTGGGTAAAAATGTGGCTTCCTAAACCAACAACAACTATTCACTATTTCCATTAGCTTCTCTTCTTGGATGCTAATTCCAGACTAGGGAAAATCATACCATGTACTATTTGCCCATCCTCAATATTTGTATGTAAGTAAAATCCATTTAAACCAAGGACAGAGTAAGTAACAAAATGTATAGTCCTATGAATTGTGCATATAGAAAGGGAGAGCCAGTTCTGCTCTTCCATGAGGTCATCTGGTATCTGAAAAAGAGTTCCAAAGTCGTACAGACCTACCTGGCTTCAGGACTTCACCATGGACTGTTGTGACCTGACACAAATTATTTAATCTCTCAAAGCCTCCTGTTTTTCATTCATTCCAAATTAGATAATACTATCTCTTCAAGACTGCAGTAAGGATTAAATAGTTATATATATGAAAGTGCTTCGCAGAACACCTGACTCATCATTGTCTCTCAATAAATAAAGGTTTTCTTTCCACCTCTCCTTTGTCATAATGAAAATTGACTGGATTATCTATTGATTATTTTGTATGTAAGCCTGCAGCCAATGACTCTTCTTCTCTACATGGAAATGTGCACTCATATTAATGTTAACAACGTTGTTTTGTAAAGTATAATTCTAAAACCTCATAGCCATAGGTGGTGAGTGGGCATTGTCCTGAATCATCCCAGGGAACAAAAGGTAGTGGGGCGCAGTTAGTTACCAGAGTCAAAGGGCTATGTCAGTCATTGCATTCAGGGCGTGGTAGCTGTTCACTTTGCAAATGGGCTGTGAACTGCACATGTCCCTGAGAGAGAAAATAGAAAACTACTAGCAGATCCCCAAGAGAACCTGGCCTCTTTTTGAAGAAGAGAAGATACATTAAGCTGGGAGTTGGAAGAAAAATGAGAAATTGAGCCACAGACTCTGAAAGGTATCATCTGCCAAGAGGGTGATGAGGCTTTAAAAAGAAGCAGAATGATTTGTACTTCTATCCACAATGGAGTAACTGGTACCAACCAAGTCCTCCAGCTATAAACTACTATAAAACTGGGTGAAAATATTTGAAGCAATTCTTTTCAGGCAGTAGACAACAGGCAGCTCACAGACGGTTAGCTCTGAGAAGAAAAACTGAGGTAAACCCACAATCATCCAGTTCTCTGCCAGGAGACAATTTTATAACTACAGCTCTGAAGTGCAAACAGAGCTTGAAAGCCTAGGTGAAGAGGAAGAGTACAGAGTGTATCGCAGATGCAATAGCTGGAGTCTTCAGAGTAGAGCATCAGCAAGGAAGGAGCTCTGCAAAGAGGGCTTCCAATGGTGTATATAGTGGACCCTCATGAGACCATGACTGAGAGTTGGGCTATTAATGAATAGGAGGAGACCATCTGGGCTCACAGCTACTATATGTTTAAAAAGGAACAGATACTAGCAATGCTGGTGGAACAGCAGTTTCCAAAGACTTTGGAATTATGACCTGGAAAAAGTAGGGAGATCTTAGTAATACTTTATTAAATTTAATAATACCCCTGGAATCCAGCTAAGATACCAGAAATGCCTTGCCTTAGGGGCAAGGACTAGACTCTAGAGCAGAGTTTAGCAAAAATTTTTCTGTGAAGGGCACTATAATAAATATTTTTACTTGTGCAGACTACGGAGTCTTTATTGCAACTACTCAATTCTGCCACTGTACCACAAAATCAGCCATAGATAGTATGAAAATGAATAGCATGGTTGTGTTCCAATAAAACTTTATTTTCAAAAACAGGGAGTAGGCATCATTGGCCTGAGGATCGACACATGCTCTATATAAGATCTATTCCAGATCTGCATGAACAAAGGCTACAACTAATTGCTGACAAAACTTCAGAGAGGCAGAATTTGAAGACTGAGCCCCAGCAAGGTAGAAGAGCTTGGGAAATACCATGTGCTTTGCACAGATCCTACAACGAAAGTTCAATTAAGCCTACACAAGTTCAAGATCATTGGCCTGCAATCCAACTGCCTGCTAAAAGAAGAATTAACACTCTTCAGGTGAAGGTAACAGAACTCAGAACCTTTACAACATACTATTTAAAATATCCAGTATTCAATGAGAAATCACTAGATAAATAAGTGATACATAGCCAAGAAACATAGCAGCTAATTGTAACCAAGCTGAGGTGGCTCAGATGTTGGACTGAGCAGACAAAGGTTTTAAATCACCTATGATAAATATGTTCAAAGAACTGAATAAAAAGAATTTAAAAAACATGATCTAATAAATAAAGAGATAGGAAATCTCATCAGAGAAATGAAAATTGTAAAAGAAAAACTAAGTAAAAAATCTAGAACTGAAAAGTACAACTGAAATGAAAAATTCACTGATAGGCTTCATTGTTTATTGGAGATGCAAGAAAAGAGAACCAGTAAATTTGAAGACAGATTAATTGAAAGTATTCAATCTGCAGAAATAAGAGAAATATGATTGAAAAAAATTAACAGAAACTCAAGGACCTGTGGGACAATATCAAACAGTTCAACATAAATGTAAGTGGAACTTCAGAAAGAGAAAAGTACAATGAACAGAAAAGTACTTCAAAGAAATAATGACAAAAACTCTCAAAGATGATGAAAATATTACAAATCCAAGAAGGTTGGCAAATCCCAAGAAGAATAAATATTTTCAAAAACCACACAAGGCATATTATAGCAAAACTGCTGAAAATTAAAGGTGAAGAAAAATTCTTGAAACGGGCAGGAAAAAAGATATTACATACTACAAGGATAAGAATGATCACTTTTCTTTATCAGAAATGGATGCCAGAAGAAAATAGAAAGACATCTTTCCATTACTAAAAGAAAAAGAAAGTTAAGATATAATTCTATATCCAGTGAAAAATTCCTTGAAAAAAAGAGGTACAATAAAGACAAGTTTGGACAAACAAAAGCTGAGAGAATTTGTTGTCAGCTGACACATACTATAAGAAATTATGTAGAACTAAGGGCCAAGGGCAAATGATACAAGAAAGAAGATCTTTAGAAAGGAATAAAGACTAGAAATGGTAAATGAATAGATAAATATAAAAAGAAGCCTCCTTAAAGGTAATTGTTTTCTGTCCCTAGGACCTGGATGGTGACAGTGCTATAGGTAATGCACTAGTTTTTATTGAGTACCTGCTCTGTGCTAGGTAGCAGGCTAGGCACTTTCTTTCAAAAGTCTGATTTAATTTACACATCAACACTCTGTGGTAGAAATTACTATCCTTTACAAACGTGGCCCACAGTTGAGAGATTTAGAAACAGTTCCCAGCAGAACATTGCTTGGGTCCTTCAGTTCTGATCCAAGTCTGTATCAGATCTACTTAAGTCTGAACAACTTCAGCATGGTCCCAGCTTTTGGAATCATCCGGATATCATCTGGCAAAGGATCTAGGGTCTATGATGGATTATTCATTCGTCAGGCACTTATTGCATGTCAGACATTGTGGTATACATGATTTCATTTTAATATAGACTTATATACATGATTATGTATCAATCACCACTGCAAACCTATGAAGTTGATATAATTATGCCCATTTTTTGGATGAGGAAACTGAGGTTTTAAGAAGTTAACTTCTTCATGGTCATATTAAAATCTATGTTGGTCTGATAACAAAGCTCATAAGCACTAAATTATAAAATCATCCTATGAAAAAGTAAGTGAAAAGGTTTTAGATTTCTGAAAGTTATTTATATTAGCCTTGCTATTTATTCCCAAAGCACATTGTCTTTGAATATTAGTGATAAAATGTACTGCTGATGGATGACAAGGAGGTGAGTAACTGAGGATATCAACTGAGGATCCATCCTTGGGAGATGACCCTGGCCCTATAAATGTAAAGTAGCAGCTCTAACTTTGAAGTTTAGGTTAAATCCACTGAGGGAGGAGAGGAATTTCACTGAAATTGTTCCAGTTAGAAGAATTTACAGGGGCTCAACCTGGGAGAGTGTCCTTGGCTGAACTTCCGGTCAGTGATAACATCAGCTATTTGAATCATGAACCAGCCCTCAGGATGGTATTGCAGTTAGCAAGGCACATTTTCCAGGTTGTGCCTCACTGGCTGGTTGGAAAGGGTCAGCTTCCCTTGCCTGAGTATCCGTCAGCACATGTCCTGTTCTTCTTGGTTTAGACTTCTCTGTCCAGGACAGGTGGAGACCATGCCCCGTTTGCTGCATTCTAATGTTAAGGAAGTAGCTGCGTTTATCAGAAATGTATTATAATGGGGAAAACTGTGTTAGGTAGGAGGAATAGCAGAGTCCCTCTTTCCTACCCAGTGCTCTGGAGATACAAAACTGAAGAACACAGAGAACCTGCTCTCAAAGGGGCACATAATCACACAGGAAGGAAAGATATGTCTGAATGAAAAGAAAACACACCTTCTATTATCGAACTGAAGTTTGTGTGCCTGTCAGTTGGAAAGGCCAAAACTCAAAACATCAGAGTTTGGAGCAAGAAAAAATGTATTGATCAAGAGGCATCAACCAAGAAGATGGGAAACCTAACAATCCGTCTTGCTCACTGGGCTAGGTTAGGGGTTTTTAAGAGGTTAGGGGAAACGTGTACACGGAAGTGCTGGTGGGCAAGTTTTAACTGGAGGCTCTTGGAACTGGGCCATTATGGTAAGGGGGGTCAGAACAGGGTCTTCCCGGACAATAAACCCTCTGCTTCTGAAAGGGTTCTGCTGTTCAGGTTTTGGGTATACCTCAGTTGTGTGTGTGTGTATGTGTGTGTTGGGACAGGGAGTGCCAAGACTTTGGTTCCAGTGCAGCTGGAGGTCAAAGTTCTCTTCTTTCTGCATGCTTTGGCTGCATAATTATGATTATGGTTTTGATCTTTTGTCTCTGAAAAGTAACTCAGTATCTTGTTAAATAGCAGTGGACATTTTGAGCTGGTTCTGTGGTTACAGTTCTAGGGCAAAACAAAAATGCACAAATACACGGAATTTTTATGTAATTTAGGTCTTTCACACATCACCAGCACAGATGGTAAGAGCTATAGGTGTTTATATGGGAGAAACCACAGAAGACTTTATGAAGGAGGTGAGATTGAGCAGAATGGAGAAAAAGTGGAGGGGAGGACATTCAGAGTGGAGAAGCAGAGAGATAAGTAGGCTTCACAGGCAGACTTCCAGAGATCTGTGAAACACCTAACTTACATACAAACTTCCATGTACTTGTGCATTTTTCTGGAAAAAGGGCCACAGATTACGTACAGTTTCCAAAGGGACCTTTAGCAACCTCAAAGTCGGAACCAGTACGTTAGTGGCTAGAGAACTATCAATGGCTTTATCCCTGGTTTTACAGCAGGACACCAGCTGCCTTGAGTTTTTATTGTTTAATTATGTATAAGTAATTTAAATGCAGATAATTTCAACCCTTTGGGAAGAGTGCCAAGGTCATCAGTGGTGGATACACTGGGGACAGAAAGGTCTTTTGGCACTTCTGGCACTCTGGGTAGATGGCTGCCGCTTTATGAGCCAGCTGTGCTCAGGAATCAGGGCACATGGGACCTCTAAAATGGAAGCATGCCTCCCAAAGTGGGAAATGTCAGCTATGGTAGTTTCAAATTTAAAGGTTTTCATCTTGCCCACTTTCTTTCACTCAGAGCACCTCCTGCCGGGGTCTGTATCTCCTGGACCTGCTTAAAAAGCTAATTTAATACTGTTGCCTTCCCTGGCCCTGCCCACAGCACCCAATCTTCCATTCCAATTCCAAACTTCCTGTTCCTGGAAGCATTGTGGGATACTGCATTTACTGTCCACCTTTCCAGAATATTATCTATCACATGAGATCTGAAAGCCTTTTTTCTTTAAGTTTAGATTAAAGCAGAGAGAAACTGATATGCAAATTTTTACCAAACCTGATATTTTGTTTCAAGCTAGGAACTGATTGATTGGAATTGACTTTCGTCATGAAAACAAAGCTAGAATATTTAAATATTGTTCCAATTTTCTGCTTATGCTCAGGAATGAATCACGATGCCCAAATTTCAATGACTCATCATTTCAGAGAGAAAGACTAAATTTCAATGCTGTGAAAGCTTTGCTTCACTCAGAATTTTACTAAAAAGTTCTGTTTGTTCTAGTTTAGACACCAACACAGGAAACCTGGGCTTTGCACTGCAAACATATTCTCTTAAATAAAACTACATGAAGCAAGTCTGCTTTTATTTTCAGGATGGGATTTTTTCCCCTCTATTCTCTTTCTGAAAGAAAGCATCTTTAGATGAAAACCTCAAGCTACTCATAAATTGTCCCTAACACTGCAGAAACACATTTAACTATGAAACAGTAGAGAGAGTGACAAGAGCCTCTTGGGTGAGGGGCAAAGCAGAGACATCTCAAATGGTTTAGGAGTTTAATCTTCCGCCCTGGTACAATCCCAAGAATATTATGCTCCTGAGGTTTTCTTTATTGCCAGCTACTGTTTAATGCCAGCACAAAAGGAATGTTTTCATGACAAGCAAGGGCAGTACAGTCTGTTCCTGTTACTTTTAAGTTTCTTTCTGATTTCCTTTTGTTTTTAAATAAAAGAATGTATTTGGTGCAAAATGGAAGCTATTTACTTAGCAGGTCTGCAGTATTTAAGATGGCCTGGATGAAAGGAGCTCTCTGCTTCTCAGGCAATTACCAAATGATAAAGTGTTTCTGCCAGGGAGATCTGATTAATTCTGCCTTGGAGAAAAAACATACATTATTCTTAATTGCTGAGTTAGAGGTTTGTTAGAATTAAAGTTTGTTACTAGGGAAAAAATGATACCAAGAGAATAAGGAATAGACAACATGCCTAAAAGGGAATGTGCCTTGATCTGAACTTAGGCCCAGTGGCAACGCAGCAAACTTCAGCTTTCTTCCTCCATTCAATGTGCTCTTCGTGGTGGTGAAATCTCAGTGGCTCCACTCTTGACAAAAGATAGTTTCTATCACTAAACTTTCCTATTCTCAGTTGCATTCTATTAGTGAGGAAAGAGACTGAGTTTCTTCCCTTTTAGATGAACTCTGAGAAGGGTAGAAAATTTCCAAAGTATACCAAGAACAGATTTGCTTAATTTTTAACCTTTCATGCCCTCAAAAGAAAAAAAAAAAAAAAACGAGGGAAGAGTTATGTGGCCCTTTTAGGTTTGTAGATGGGCCAGTAAAGGAATGTGTTTGGATAAGGTGGAAGAAATATGTTTGGATAACTTTTGTAGCCCCCTGGTGTCAAATGGCCCAGCTAGTTGACGGGGTCTCAGGATAGAGCATGGATCTGTGTCCAGATATATACCCATAACAGCTGTGTAGCATGAAGGTAATCCACATGGACTTTGAAGCCAAGCAGCCAAGGGCTTCCATCTGCCTCGTCACTTGAGCATGCGATACAAGACAGGTCACTGAATCCCTCTGAGCTTCAATGTCCTCTTCTTTAAAATAAGATAAAATGAGGGAGGGAAGTGCCAAAAATTACAATAAGCACTTCATGGTGCTATTAACTTGTAGATGTTCAATAGTTGGCAGCTATCATTATTCTATTCCATACAAACTGTCGGACAAGTGGTCCACAGTCTGGTTGCTCTAGCTGCCTCTGACCTCAGTTCTCAAGCCCACCCGCTACCAGCCACATCAGCACGTTGCTGCTCTTCAAACACGCCCCTGACTCCCAGCTCAAGGCCTTTGCATTTGCTGTTGCTTCTGCCTGAAATTTTCTTCTCTTGGATTATCCACATGACTGGCTCTTCCATCACCTTCAGGTCGCCCCAGTAATTTTTCCCCGACCATATTTTGAAAACAACATGCCCACAATCTCTGCGCACCCCCAAACCCCTTACCCTGCTTTGTTTTTCTTCTTAACTTACCACCACCTACTAAACTGTTATGAGTTGAATTATGACCACCCCCCCCTCAAAATTCCTATGCTGAAGTCCTAACACCCAGCCCCTCGGGTTGTGCCCTTATTTGAAGACAGGGTCATTGTAGATGTGATTAGTTAAGATGAGGTTGCACTGGAGTGAGGTAGGCCTCAAACCCAATATGGCTGGTGTCCTTATAAAGAGGGAAAATTTGGCCACAGAGATGTGCAAATGGAGAATGCACATGAAGATGAAGGCAGAAGTTGGAATGATGCTCCTACAGCCCAAGGAACACCAAAGATTTACAGCAAACCACCAGGGAAGCATGAAGCAGATACCTCTCTCATTGCTCTCAGAAGGAACTAAGCCGACTCACACCTTCATCTCAGGCTTTCAGCCTCCAGAACTGTGAGACAATACATTTCTGTTTTTTAAGCCACCCAATTTACAGTATTTTGTTGTGGCAGCCTGAACAAACTATTACGCATAATATATATTTTCTTGTTTATTGTATTTCTCCCCTGACTAGAATGTAGTTCCCCCTGAGGCCAGGGTCTCCAAGGAAATAAGAATATAAGACAGATGAGTTTCTAAAGTTGATATCACACACCTGTAAGGTCACATCTGCCCAACTAGGCTCAAGAAAAAGCTTAGAACAAAAGAGAAAGCGGACTTTGGGCTCGTATAACAGGTTGGAGAAACAAGGTTCAATGGGCAAGAATAGGAAAGGTTGGTCCTTCTAGGGCCCACGTCTTAGAAAAGCTGATCCTCCAGGAGGGAATAAAAGAGTTGACTGCAGCTCTAATTCACAAAACAAAGTTGGGAGAAGAGATGCTCTACACTGAGAGGGAAGACTAAGAAGCAGATTCTGATTGGGGCCTAGGGACTTGATGTCCCTCCAGCAGTGCTGCCACACATCCACTTGGGGCAAGAGCAGTGCCATTGGCATTTTAGGCAGTACAAATTGTTTAGCATCCCTGCCCCCCACCCTCTAAATTCTAGCTAGTGCCCTTCAGTCACTGTGACAACCAGACATTTCCTCTCTCTTGCCCGCCCACCAAGGCACATTTGCAGGTGCTGCCTCCTGTTGAGAACCACTGAGCGGATGTGAGAGGTGTTCAGTGGACCAGACACTGGCTCTCAGGCTGAGAAAGGGAACAGCAAAAGCAAAGCAGGATTCCTTCAGGAAAAGCAGTGCTCAGCAGACCGCTCAGTTAAGAATGCAGGCACACAAATGACAGACTTAACTTACCTCTTGTGGGGTCCAAGGTTACAGCATACCACATGCTGAGTCCTAGATGTGGAGCTAGAGCTGCTTAGCTACCCTAGGCTTTAGGTTAGGTCCAGATTTACTCCAGAAATTGAGGATGGGAGAGAACCTGTAAGTGGTGAGCAGGCAGGGAAAAGACAGGATCTCAAAAGCTGAGTGCAGCAGGCAGGTAGAGAATTTAGGGGGTTGAATTGCCCTTCGCATTGCACTTGATCGCAGCCTAGAAGAAAGAGAGAGAGGATGTCTTGTTCCTGTACTCCACAGGCTAACCTTTGCCCTCGTTAGCCTCTCTCACCCCATTTTCTTATTTATCTAAAAGAGATCACAACTTTACGAATGGGGGAAACAAATTCTAAAAGGGCGAGGTGCTGGTGGATGGCTGCATGTCCAGCCCCTTTGCCTGGGGTGGAACAGGTTCGCTGGCAGATTGTGCCTGCAGGTGTGTCTTTGGTGTGTTTCAGCTGCAGCAGGCAGTACCGGGTCGTTCTCTCCATGGTCTTCCAGAGTCACTCTCTAACTCCTGGAAGTCTAACTAAAATATGGACCCCAAAGCAATGCCCCAGAAACAGCTGTTAGGATGATACCACCAAGAATTCCACCAAAAGGAATGCTGGACCCCAGATTGAAACCAAGGTCACTCATTCAGAGGCCGACTTTGGAGGTTGGAGGGGGAGGGGTAGGTAAATACTTCCTTAGTCGGGAAAAGAAACAGCACAGCACAGAAGGGCGACAACTTCCGGGTTACTTTTCAAGCTCTTACAGATCTTTCCTAATTAAAAGATTTCTCATGGGCCACACCAAAATGAAAAGATCCTTCATGCAATCGACGCAGGGTGCCACTTACCATACAAAACATGCTGTTTCTCACTGCTGATTTCCATTTAATATTCCCCATAAGCACTGAGCTATTGTATAACAGCCTCCACTGGGTTATTCTCCACCCCCTTGATGTTTTCTTCAAAACCACCTCGTGAGCAAGAAAAACAGAACACAGAATTCTTCCATTGCTCCTTTGGGCAATGACTGTGCATTTATATCAGTGCTTTATAATGGGGACAAGCATCTTTTAATAATTCCTGTCCCCTCTTTGAAAGAATCTTAAAAGCAAATGTGCATTAACCAGAATTTGGGGGAAAATTCCAGTTGAAAAGCCTGATCATGTTTCTGAGAAAAGCAGAAGTGTACATTAATAATCAGATAGCCCAAGCTCTGAGAGAACAGTATGTTAAAGGCAAACCTTCATGCAACTAATAAATAGTCTCTTGTTTCTAAATTAAGGAGAAATGTAATAGTGCTTAGGGCTCAGAATGTCTCAGAGTTTCATCATCCATTTTAGTTTGCAAATTGATTAAAGAAAAATTTAGAGAATGGGCCAAAGTTTTGTTTTTTTTTTCTTCAACTATACAGGAAGTGCAGTGTGGCTGTTTGTGTTCTATTTTTCTTTTCATTGATCATAAAAATTAGATATTGCTTTATGAAGAACTCTTAAAATGTTAATTTCTAAGCAAAAAAAAAAAAGGCCCAAAGTCTTGGTTATCTCTGATTTTTCTCTTCCTTCTTCCTTCTCCCATGGCCTCACTACATGGAACTTTTCTTTGGTTAATTGGGGGTTGGATGACACAGCTAGGTAGTGTGTGACAGAATGGCCAGACTTTTTAAGTGCTATTTACTGATGCTTTGCAAAGGAGGCATCAGACTGGCTTCTAGTGTGGGTTATAGGACTCACACTCTCGTCTTCGGCCTTCCCATCTTTACATGAGGGAGTAAGTAGAAAATTACTTTCAATTCCAGCATTCTGTGAGTCTTTAAGCCTCAAACTTTCTCACTAATGCTGACAGGTTTTTTCCCCCCACACCAAAAAAAAAAAAAAAAATACAAACAAACAACAAAAAAAAACCTGTTTCTTACTGACTTTCAATGAATAGGAGAAACAGGATCTGGTTTATTTAGGGATCAGAACCACAGGAGGAGCTGGCATCTCTGTGCCGTCAGTCTGCAGGGTGCTTTGTCTTATCCCAGCCTCTGATTCCTGAGCCCTGTGGAGAGTGACTCAGGCGTTTCCGTGGCACTCAGTTTTTACTGCAGTGGCACTGCTGCAGTCCTCAGAAGCACTAACAAGCACCAGGCTGGACGAGTACCTGTTTGTAAGATACGCAGGCCCTCAAGTGATCTAGTAGCTCTGCAGAAGCAGGCCACCTCCCTGAATATGTAAATAAACCCCCTGTTAGGGTAATTTACTCTACGAGGTACCACAATAATCACCAAGTGTTGGAGCGAATGGAAATTTTGGAAACTGAACCCAATTTACTCATTTTGCTGTTGAGATAACAGAGGCCGAGAGAGAGGGTGCCAGATTGTATTTCTGGCTAGTAGCAGAGCCTGTGTGAGAGCCAAGGTGACCAAATTCTGACCTCTCTAATGGCTCCTTCCATTAAACTGTGATACCTGTTGATGAGACATACCCTGAGCTTGGGAGTATGGCCAGGGCATAGATAGACAGAAGAATGTACAAAAGGAAGTTGCTGAAACTGTGACAGGGTGACAATTTGTACAGCATTGTACCTTTTCAGTGCATTGCTGTCAGGGTACAGTAGATAGAAGTGCTGTAGAAGGGCTTTAGAAATACACAGCCCTGGAGTCACAGCTAAGCAAAGCTTTGTCCTTTGTGTCACCTGCTTTGTGACTTTGGCCAATTCTTTTTTCGAGTCTCAATTTCCGCATGACTAAAATTTTCTCACAACATAGAATTATTAAAAATATTAAATACAATAATTTATATAGAAAATATCTGACACATAGATGATAAATTTTGGTTCCCTTCCTCCTCCTTCCTTTTCTCTATTTTTTTTTGTTTTGAAAAAAAAAAGGTGACATCATACTAGTTATGTATTTTCTTCTAATGTGGAAAAGCAGCAAAAATTGCATGAGCATGTATCCTACATCTGATTTGAGGCTATGAAAAATAGAGCCACTTTCAAAACAGAGTTGGAACTGACATCCCAGAGGAACTGCCTTGCATTTCTTACTCTTCAAACTTTTGGAAGTTAAAACTGGGCAAACTAACCTTTGGACTGGGCCTCAGCAGCATTGTATTCCAAACAATTGTTTGCAAGGCTAACTGGGGAAGACAGATATAATTATGGGGCTAAGAATGAAAGACATTCTTTAAAATTAGCATCACTATGTTAGCTTATTTGCACCTATAGAAATTGCTTTCCTAGTTTATTAACACCCATAGAAATTCTTGCCTTCCATTCATGTAATTATCCCCCTTCCCTTTCTTACCCCTGAATGCCTTTACCCCTGAACACCTACAAGAAGAGGATCAATGGCTGGTTTTGATGGGAACACAGCAAGTACAGTCTGGAACACACTAAATGTGAGACACTGGTGGGACATCTGGGTGGAGCTGCCCACAGCAGCTGGTGAGTGTGTCTGACCCTTAGCAGACAGACCTGGGCTGGAGACCCAAACCTGAGCACAGTCAGTGAACACATAAGGTTGAGTCCATGAGAACAAATAAGAAAACCCCAAGAAAATGATCAGAAGAAACAAAGCAGTGAGAACAACAACGTTTAAGGATCTCTGAGTGTCAGAGCCTGCAGGAAGGAAAACAAGTCAGAGTGGTGACTTCAGAGTCTGGTTTGAAAGATTTCAAGATGAATTGTGTGTTCAAGAGTGCCAGATGCCCCACAGAAAGCAAATGAAATAAAATGTTCATTAGATTCAGAAACTACCGAGTCATTGGGGGCCTAGTAAGTCTTTCTTCCTTCAAGTAATGTGGACAGTGGGGTAAGGAGGCATTGAGAAGTGAGAAAGGAGAGTGGTTTAGATATCCATATATGCTGATTAACATCTGCTCAAAGATCAGCCCAGTTGGAAAGCAACACTAACCAGTTATTAGCCTACCTATCAGCTCTTACATTTATCTAACATTTCTCTAACTTTTCCCACAAAGTCCTTATGAAAGACTCTATCATATACTAGGCTCATTCTAGAAGCACTGCAACAGCTTTGCTCCAAACAGCTTACAGCTGTTACTCTACACCCCCACCTCGCCCCGCAAAAAAAAAGCTAACCCAGCATTTCAGCCTCCCGGTGAAAGCAAATTATTCTATAAGTAATACCACGTTTCAGATCATGACATGTAGTAGTCGATGTCAAGACTAATAGCTTAAAATTTTAAGAACTCACCTTCTTTACTCTTTTTAAAATCAGAACAAATTTTGTCAATCTCTAATATTTTGGTACCTCTTCTGATTCAAAGACTAATAATACACAACCCTGGAATATAATATGATATAAAACACTGCACGTATGTTCTTGCAGGAAAACAGTTTATTTGCAAGTTATCTTAGTTATCATAATACTTTTTGACAAAAAAAAAAGCTTGGACTTGTTTAAGTCAAGTAGCTACTCTTTCCCCTATTGTGTATTTCCATTCTCTTTTAAAAACACATCCTCTTTGAAATTTCTCACAGCGGCACATGTGTGACAGTTTCCTGTGTTCCTTTCCCTCTTGGAGTTTTATGCCATAGAATCACACTCACCTTCAATTTCCAATGCTATTTTCTAAAAATAATGACTGTACATCAGCCTATCTTTCTCTCATGAACTTCAATTATTATTGAATGATTGTATAAACCCCCATCATTTCTATTTTCTAAATTATTTTTATTAGATTTAGGTCAAGAATAACAATTCATCTAGTCTTTTTTCCTCCCCCCTGGCTGTTTTAAGATATTATCATTGATTTTCAGCAGTTTAAAAACAAGGACTATAACTGAATATGATATTTCTGTTTTGTTTATTTTTGAAAGTGCAAGTTCTTTTCTTTGTGTGCTGGTAAGTTTGAGTGAGAATTGCTATTCATTCAGATTTCTTCTAGAGCTAAGTTAAATTGGGCTGCATCATAATTTTAATATGCCTAAGTATGGATATCCTTGTGTGTGTGTGTGTGTGTGTGTGTGTGTGTGTGTGTGTGTGTGTTGTTGTTGTTGTTGTTGTTGTTGGGGTTTTTTTTTGGTACAACCCCTCAGAGTGCTCGTCTAGTTGCTGGATGGGATGCTAACCGATTCATGAATCACTTAATAAAGCCAATTAAATCTTCAAATTTACTCAGTTGATGTTCTTTAATAATAGAAACAAAATTCTAAAAATGTGATCTCTCTTCTCTTCATCCTTTCACTCCTGTTGCTTTCTCTCCAAAATTCAGGGTTAATGTATCAGGGGGTGAGAGAGTCAGGGGGTTATTTTTGGACCAAGTGACTTGATTTTGTGTTTGGGAATCTTTCAAAGTCCAACTCATCCAGTGAGCCCTCACTATCATCAAGGCTTGGGTGCTTTCTCCTGATCCATGCAAAGACTCCACCCATGGCTGACGTCATGGCCACTAGACCAGGCACTCACACCAGGAATGGAAGCACCCTCAGCTCTCTACTCACTGAAAAGGAAGTGGGTTTTCTCTGCGTGTCAGTCCATCAAGGCTTCCTGGAATCCATAGAAAACTATGATTTCCCTTTTGTCTGTTTTTTTTTTTTCTTGCACTTACCTCATGAGTGAAGGTCTTTCACGTCCTTCATCCTAACTAGAAGGAAACTTTCCTTTGACCTTTAAATATATAAAATTATCAGTATGTCATGTAATACACTGGAGATACTCCACATTTATTAGATTAAGACTTCCAACAGATGTCCAAATAGAAAGTCTTTTTCCCTCACCCCATAGCCCTCACTTATAATGCATATTTTCCTGTGTTATGATCTATATCCTGAGGTGCTACCCATTAGCTGACTGTCTGGGAAGTTGTAGATTGAGGGGAGTGACAGCTGAATATGGCTGGCACATTAGTCTCCCTACCAGGAATGGCTAATGTGGTATGGACCAGGGCAGAATTCTGTGAACAATGCAGTTTACACAAAATATCACAGGGAGTGGACTTAAACCAGGTTTAGAAGATGTATTATCCTGACTATGCTTTTGAAAGTGCTTTCCTAATAATTTAGTATGGAAGGATTGGTAAGGAACAGCAAAATCAGAATATAACTGAACACTCACATGTTTTAGGTAATTCTTTTAAGTCTATACATGTACATTTAATAGATTATTTATGTTTTTTTCCATATTGTAGATTATCTTTCTCATCTGTATAGTATTAGGTTTTTTAAAACATTATACTATTTTTTAGAAAGACACTAGAACCAATCAGGTAGACGCAAATGACATGCGGTTATTATCATGATACCTGGTTGAAGTGAATAAGTAACTAAGAATTATTCTCAGGTGGTATAGACAGATAATAGCTCCAGCACATTTATCCATTTAACCACATGCCAGGTATTGTACTGATTGTTTTAATGTGGAATCTTGACCACCCATATAACCTTGCCAGATTGATAGATATTATCATCATTTTACATTCAAGGAAACTGGCTCAGAGAGGTTTAATAATTCATAAATTTGATAAATATTTATGGAACATTCACTATTTGCAGGAACTGAGCTGGATGCTGGGGTTATAGTCAATGAATAAGAAAAGTTTATGATCTAATGGGATTTGTAACATCTTTTTCTTCTTTGAGTTTTGTATTATATGTGAACTTAAACACAACAAGCAGAGAAAGACAAAAATGTCAGCAATATTACTGATAAATCCTATTCGATCTTCTGTCACCTGGTCACTGGCCCTGCTGGACAAGTGCAGGTCTTCCTTCCTTCAGGGACATGCCTCTTTCCCAGGACACAAAGTAGTCCAGAATCTCACTCGTACCAGCAAACCAACAACAGAAAAGAGAAGGTCACAAAGGAGGAGTAAGCCACACATGTCCAGTCCTTCTTCCCAAACTCTTCAAGCTGACAAGTCACTATCTGAGAAGGGAAAGCAGAAGAAGCATGAAGATTACTCCATCGAAGTACATCTGGGTGAAAACTCAAGACCAGAGAAAAAGATATTGCCTCCAAACATAATCTAGTGTTGTTGTGGCATGATCAATTCTAAGATTCAGAATTAAGAGCCTTTATTAGCCGACAGGCAACTGACTCTACCAAGCAGGGTTAGAGGAGATCAGCCCCAGGGTTTTAGAGTGAGGCAGCTATAAATATAGCCTAGAACAAGCACGCAGATTACAGAAGTGGAAGTTGGCCATTAGCACAATACATCACCTAGTATCACACCCTGGTTAACAAGTAAGTGGATTACAGAAGCAGACATTGGCCATCTTCATATCTTATACAATAACCCTCCTAAACCACACCCAAGCAAGTAGGACAACTTCTGGTATCTAAAGATATTCCCTGTAGCTGAATTAGCTAGTTGGCTCACTTGAAAATTTTCCACCCTTAACAGTGTGTAAGACAGATATTAAACAAAAAAAATTATATGTGCATGTAATTTATTCTGGTTTGGATTTCCTCTGCAAAGCAAAAGCATAGAGTGCTATCAGAGTGTATAACAAGAAAACTTCCCAAGACTTTTTAAGGAAGTAATAAAAACCCATGGGTTAGAGTACAGGAAAGAGGAAAATTGTTAGAGGAGGTTTGCTATGATCTGAAAGTCTGTGTCCTCCCATAATTCACATATTGAAATCTTAACCCCCAAAAGTGATGGTGTTAATAGGTTGGGGCTTTGGGAGGTGCTTAGATCACAAGAGTGGATCCCTTATGAATTAAATCTGAGCATTTATAAAACAGCCTCCAGAGAGCTCCCAAGCCCCTTCCATCATGTGAAGACACAGCAAGAAAGTGCCAGGTATGAGACCCTTATCCAGCTCTACTGACACCTTGACCTTGGATTTCTGGCCTCTGGAACCATGAGCAATAAATTTCTGGTGTTTATAAGCCCCCCAATTTGTGGTATTTTATTATAGAAGCCCAAACAGCCTAAGACAAGGCTACAGAGGAAGACAGAAGCCGTGCTACCATGCAGGGCTTTGTGGAGTGCAAAAGATTTCTAATTTTATATTAAGGGCCATGGAAAGTCATTAAAATGTTATAAGCAGAGGACTGACATCATCAAAGTGCCCAAGATTACACAGCTTCTGCCTAAGTAGTAATGATCAACTATTATTACCAGAATTTTCCAAGAACTCCAAAATTTTTTTGCAGCCAGGTACTAATTCTCTCCTCTCGTACCATCTAATTCATGCTCCATAAACTCACAAGTGAGCTGAGGACTTGGAGGATATTTTTAGGTTCCCGATCACATTGCATCCAAAGTGACTTATAGCATGTTCTGGAGCTTTCATGGATACATTTTCATTTAATAGGCTGGTCTTCAACTATCTATTTTATTTATTCATGTCTTCCTTTTTAAATTTTAATTTAGCAAAGCATTCTAGAAGCCAAAGCTTATTTCACTTGTCAGTCTGTGAGTTAGTTGGTCTGCCTTTGCTGATAACATGTTCCAATACATCACCATCACTGGAAATCTGAGTCTGAGACTCATCGCTACTTCTTCCCTGACTTCATGAGAAAACATTTCCTTCCAGCAAGCATGCCCTCCTTTGGGGAATTGCATTTGTGCATATTTGATGCCTCTTTTTTAAAAATGATATAATTTCAAAATGTGGGTAGTATCTAAGGAATCCTTCCTCACCTGGATGAACCAGTTAACCATCTAGTATTTGTGAAACATTCATTAGAAATAACACATTTAGGTGTTGTGGGAGATTTTGAATGAAAGGTCTACACTGTAAGTTTTGCTTAAATTCTGCTTATATTCTAGCTGTCGAAGAAAATACATATTCATTAAAGAATAACTGATAACACAAAGCAGTGGATACTTGCCAAATAAATGATAGTAATTACAAATACTATAGGACTGCAGGGGAGGCCGAAAGCCTAGGAGAGAGAATTTTTATTGAGTAAATTGGCTTGGAGGGATGGATAGGGTTCTAGGGGCAGAGAAGTTGGCTAAAGCATTCTAGATAGAAACAAATTCTTAATGAGAGGATATGGTGTACTAGAAGGGCTCGGAAACTGAAGTTTGAGTGAGGATGTGGTTATTTGGAAAACAAGCAGGATTTAAATGGTAAGGAGTCTTGGGGTCAAATTATAAACAACGTTTTATGTCAGAGTGTGATTAGATTAACTGGCAAATCATAGCTTTATTTGTAATGTTCTTAGAAGTGGAAGAAGCCTTAGAGATGATGTCAAATCTCACTTTTTAAAATGAGAAAATTAAAACCCAAGATAGATGTTTTATTGATCTATGTTTTCTATTTTGTTTACTTCCAAAAAGCTTTCTGAGATATTTCCAGTTTGGCCCACTCATTACAAGCAGAAAGATAATTTCAAAGTAAGCTAAAAACTTCATGAAATGTTGAATAGGACTGTTGTAAACACCAAAGGTATTTGGCCTAAAGTTTTCATTATGCTTTATCAATCTTTTATCCTGACATAAGTTGCAAAAGATGTCTTCTATTGAAGTACACTCTAGCAATTCTGACTCAGGAAGACCCACAAGGCTACCGTGAGCACCCAAGATTTTTGTCTGGGTTGGTCTAGGTGAATCCACCCACAACAATCATTTTATTTCTCCCCTATGAATACCAGCATCCTATAAGGTTCAATTCCTTTTCTACCTCTTCTCTAAAGGCTTACTCATCTATCTTCCAGTTGAGTCACTCTTCCCTTAAGTGTATAACTTGATAAGTTTTGATAAATGTACCATTTTTATTTTGATCAAAATAAAGAACATTTGCATCATCTCAACAAGTTCTCACATGCCCTACCCCAGTCTAATTTTTCCCCTATTGCAAAGCAACCATTGTTCTGATTCCAATCACCATCGATTTATTATGACTAATTTTAAGTCCATATACACAGATTCATATGTTGAAATGGAATCATATAGTATATGTATTCTTTTGTGTTTGGCTTCTTTCACACAATATAATGTTTCTGAGATTCATCCATTTTGTTGTATTTATCAATAGATCTTTCTTATTTACTGCTGCATAGTATTTCATGCTAAAAATATGTCATAATTTATTTATTTCCCTACTGATCAACATTTTGGTTTGGCCAGTTTTCAATTTAAATATTTTTGTGCAAGTCATTATGTGGGCATGCCCATCATATCCCTTGAGTGAATATTTTGGTTTAAATTGCTGGGTCATAGGTTTGTATGTAACTTAATTAGAAGCTATCAAAGAGTTTTCCGAAGTGCTCTATCTATAGGTACTCTCAACCAGAAAATACAAGCATTACAATTGCTTATCAGATTTACCAACTTTTTTTATTGTTAGACTTTTTAAATTTTAGCCATTCTGAAAGTATTAGAGGTATATCCTTTTGAATTTCATTACATTTACCTGATGTTTAATAGTGAACATCGATTCGTACGCCCCTTAAAGCTTAAGCACTTTGTTGAGCACTTTTTCAAGTCTTTTACCTACTGTTATATTGGATTATTTGTCTTTTGATTTGTAGGAATTCTCTGTGTATTCTCAATACAAGTCCTATGTCAAATATGTATTTGAATATTTTCTCCAAGTTTGCAGCTTGATATTTGGTTTTCTTGACAATGTCTTCTGATAAGCAGAAGTGTGATGAAGTTCAGTTCATTATTTGTTTTATGGTTAATGCTTTTTGTGTCTTAAATTGCTACCCAGGGATCATGAAAATATTCTTCTAAAAAATTTATAATTTTAACTTTTCTAAAAAATTTATAATTTTAACTTTTACTTCTAGGTCTAGGATGCATGTTAAACTAATTTTTATGTGTGGGGTGAAGTATGGACCAAGGTAATTCAGATGGTTACTCAGTTCCAGTGCCATTTATTAAAAATACCTTTATTTTTTCATTAAATTATTTGTATGCCTTTGACAAAATTTAACTGACAGTAGTAAGCCTTGAAATCTGATAAGTCCTCCAACTGTGTTTTTCTACAGAGTTGTCCTGTATATTCTATGCTTTTGCATTTCAATAGGCATCTTAGAATCAGCTCATTAAGTTCTACAAAAATGTAAGTCTGTTAGAATTTTAATTGGAATTGCATGTATCTATAAATCAATTTGAAAAGAATTGACATCTTAACAAATTGAGTCTTCCAGTCATTGGTTATGATATATATGTCTTCATTTATTATATCTTCCTTAATATCTCTCAACTGTGTTTTATATTTTTCAATATAAAGGTCTTGCCTATCTTCTGTTAAATTTATTCCCAGGTATTACAGGAGTTTTTTGATGCTATGGTAAATAGTGTTGTTTTTAAAATTTGGGTTTTTTAAATTTTTTATTGCTAGTATATAAAAATAACAATGGATTTTTAGATATTAATGTGTATCTTTCAGCCTTGCTAAATTTACTTATTAGTTCAGGTAGTTTGTAGTTTCCTGGGAATTTCCTAATGTGCAATCATGTCAGCTCTCATTGAGATCATTTTACTTCTTCCTTTTTAACCATTGGCCTTTTCATTTTGAGGGGGGCTTTTCTACTGGCTAGGTCTTCCAGTACAATGTTGACTAGAAGTAGTGAAGTGAATATCGTTTTGTTATTTCAAGCTCTTAGAGGAAAAGCATTCAATATTTCACCATTAAGATGTTAACTGGAGATTTTTCATAGATCTTTTCTTATCAGAGTGAAAAAGATTTCTTCTAGTCCCCATTCAGTAAGAATTTTAACAGTTAATGGCTATTGAATTCTACCAAATTCTTTTTCTACATCTGTTAAAATCATTTGTCTTTCCCATTATTTTGTTAATGTGGCAAATTACACAGATTTATAAATGTTAAACCAGTTTATATTCCTGCTATAAACCTCATCTGCCCATTACATATTACCTTGCTTTTATATTATTGTTGGAATTAATTTGCTAATAATGGTTGATAACTTTTTATCTATATCCCTGAGGGCTATTTGTCTATAATTTTCTTATAATATATTGTCAGATTTTGCTATCAGGATTGCAATGGTCACATTAAATGCATTGAGAAATAGTCCCTCTTCTTCTCTTATAAAATGATTTGTGCAAGACTGATAGTGTCCAATCATTAAATTTTTAAAAAATGATACATCAGTAAGGACATTTACTATAAAGACAGTGAAAACAGTAAACTTATATCCATAGGCAGAGAGTTTTTCTGAAGTTTTTAATTACATTACTTTCTTTAATGGATCTCAGACTATTCAGATTTTCTATTTCTTCTTGAGATCAGTTAAGTTTTGCCTTAAAAGGAAGAGAAGTTAATACTTAGCTCTGTTTTACAACATTCAAAACCATGATCTGGTCAATTCTCATTCAGTGTCCTCCTTCTAAAAGGCCTGCTTCCTACCTGGAGATCTTCCTACATGGAATAGTTAATTGCTCCAGCATCTGTCCAGAAGCACCGGACATAAGTTTTATGATTCTCAGGCCTCTATAACATTGTAGCCTTATGGAAAGGCATCCTGACATTTCATTGATCGTGACTCATAATTGGTGTCGATCTAATCACATTGTAAATACCCTCACTCTCTAAGCCATACTCCCGGGACTTGACCCATTTTCCAGTACAATTATTGAGGCCTTGGCATACCTCTCAAGTTACAGAGCCTTGGAGCCACTGCTCCTGCTGGCATTGCACAGAGAAGTCCCATTTCACATACCGCATGGGACTGCTGGTTGTACCCGAGTCATGGGCACTTTCTGGAACTGGAATATTCCAGGGCCATTATTCTACATAATTGACTCAGATGCTATGTCTGTAAAAGACATTAATTATTAATATCTCCATCACTAGGTTTTAAATATTTGGAAAGCATCTAGTATACATGTAATACAGCCTAAACAAACAAAAGCATGTCTCGTACCTCCTAATCCTAAACTGAGTGTGGGTGGCAAGGAATGTTTGTTTTCATTTAGTTGGCTTCCAGAGTTCTGCTTTCTTTATGAGGTAACCTTGACATTTCTGTTTCTGTTGGAAATAATTTACTGAGGAGGATGTTAGAAGGGGAAGTAAAGGGTAGATTCACAGAGGTTTTTATAATGCAATTTTGAAGAAAAGAGACCAAGCAGAATTCTGGACAATATTCCAATTTGTGGAGAAAATACATCTGACACATGGTTGTGGTGGTGGTGGTGGTGGTGGTGGTGGTGGTGTGTTTGGGGTGGAGGGATGATTATTGTTAACTGAAGACCAGACACACTTCTTGACCTGGAGGGACTGAATGCTCGGGAGGGACACACATATAATGACAACATTCTAAGGGCAGAGACAAGGATATATATTTCAAGAGAGTAGACTTGGAGAAATATCATGCAGTTAAATGTAGGAAATAACAACAATAATAACACTTAATCCAATCCCTTTCCTAGTTTCTCTTTCCTCCCCAGAGATAATCACTATTAAATATTAGTATACATCCTTCTCATTCTCTTTCAATATAAATAAATCTGTGTAAATATAATTATATTTTTTGTTTATTTTCCAAAGTATATATTTTGTAAGATTTCTTTTTTCCACTGACCAATATGCCTTGGAGAACTTTCATTTAAGTACATATAAATATAGTCAGGGGTGAGATTCAAATTACCTAACAACCCCTGTGGTTGTACTGTCATTGTGTACATTTTGTCTTTGTGTAAATCTGTTTCTATCTCTTCTCATATTTAAAAAATTCTTCAAAATTTCTGGTCCATTGATTATACTATTTATGTTTCCTGTGGAAGTGAGGAGAGACAGGTGGATAGATAACACAAATACATGTTTTTGCTAATTTCATAAAATTTGAGAATAAGAGAGAGACATATGTATGCTCAGTACATTCACTTTCCATCTTTGTTTATTTCACTGAGTAAGTTTGTTTAAAAGTTCTTTCTTCCCACATATAACCAATAAATTCAAGCTATGCTAAAAGTTTTCTGTATAAGTTGAGGACCAACCTAGGATCAAATACATAAATTATGGAGATTAGCCATGATTTAATGATACAATACCAAATTTTAAATGTTCATTCTTTCTTAGCTTCTTTAAGTTTAATCTTTAGTAAGAAACCTCAGAATGCCTGGCTAGTCTTTTTGATTGTTTTTAAGAAAAATTTATGTTTTCAGAAACAAAAGCACCTGTTGTTAATGGTTAACTGGCAAAATACTCTAATTCTATTATGACTTATTCATTCATTATATATTTACTTGCCACCTATTCTATATCTCCAAACAAAGACCTGGGGATATGACAGTGTGTAAGGCAGATATAACCCTTACATGGAATACTTACAGTGGTGCAAACTTCTTCACATTTAAATCTGTAAGCTGGGAACTTTGCGATGCGATGGGTTTGGTTTGCACATCTCAGTATATAACGTGACAGCAGCATATCTTTAGGTGATTGCAAAGTTTTGATAATCGTCAATATGAAATGCTTTTATTAAAGATAGTCTGTGTTTTGCTCCTCCTGGTACCAAACAGAATATCCAGAATAGCACTGAGCACATGATAGATACTCAGGCAATGTGTATTCCAAGAATGAGCTTTCTAATTAGTCAAATAAACTACACATTTATTTTCATGACACTACGTAAATTCATTTATTATCAATTTTGTGTGAAGTATTACAAATCTGAATGAAATTTGATCCCTGCTTTCAAGGAGTTCACAGTCTTATAAGGAGATTGATGGACATAGGTATATATTAGTTTCCTTGGGCTGCCATAACAAATACCATACATTGGGTGGCTTAAACAACAGAAATCTTTATCTCAGTTCTGGAAACTAGAAATCCAAGGTCAATGTGTTGGCAAGAGTGGTTTCCTCTGAAACCTCTCCTTGGCCTCTTTGTCATTTTGCCCTCTTGCTGCCTCTTCATGTGATTGTTCCTCTGGGCATGTGTCCATCACTAGTGTCTCTCTGTGTACTCAAATTGCCTCTTCTTATAAGGACACCAATTAGATTGGATTAGGACCCACCCTATCAATTCATTTTAACATAATTACCTATTTAAAGGCCATATCTCCAAATACAGTTGCAGGGGGAACATGATTTGGCCTATAACAATGCTTATGTTACAATATGACTGATTAAATAATAAGCTAAGAAGTTTTAGCAGAGCATTGATTTAACTAATGGGCAGTGAGTTTTAGAAGACAGCAGTACTTACTGGTGTTCGAAGCTCTTCAAGGCAGAGTAAGAACAAGAGTGTTACTACATTTTCCACTTAATCCCTAAAAATCACTTTGAATTACATAAAACCTAAAGGAATTCCTTATTCTAGGTTCTGAGTTATTATATTTTGCTCTTGATTTAAAGAGAAAAATGATCTGGTTTTTAATGTTTCACTTCTAGGAAGAGAGCCAATGTTTAATTTACCTTTTCATTGGAATTTATATTGTTTCTTTGAAGTTTCAATGCAAAAATCACTTGACAGAGGTTCACTTTGTCATTAACATTCAGATACTAGAGTTCTGTTCATCATAATTGTACCAGAAGTGATTGAAGATTAGTACTTTGATCCTAACACTTTATTTATAGAAATCTATTCCAAAAATTGTTTGGAGATAGAAGAGAATAAAACATGAGGTGTCTCTCACCACTTAAATTAGAATTTAGATAACTGAGCACAGTTTTAAACAGAATTAATAGACAGAATCAATCAATTGGTCAATCTTTGATTTATCACCCAGCAATTTATTTGAATAAGTATTTGTTAAATTAAAGAACAGTAAGCCAATAAAGTATTTGTTGAACACCTATTATTTGCCAAGATTATGCTGAGCTCTGTGGGGAATGCAAAAACTACATGAAAAGATCACTCCAATAAAAAATTTACAATTAAGATGAGAGCTAAAACTACCAAACATAAGACGGAGAACAATTAAATGATTAAGTGCATGGTAGCAATAATAAATTAGATGGGCCTAATCAAAGATTTAATGGAAGAAGCTGTATGCAAACAGAATCTTAGATGATGACTATAATTTGACTAGATGGGCAGTAATGGGAAGGACATTCTAGGTGAGGGCAATGATATTACACAGCATGGAAGCAGAATGGAGCATGGGAAGTTGGTGAAACAGCAAGACCACTCGACTAAGTCAGATGGTACAAGTTGAAGAAGAGTGGTAAAAATCATTGAAAATGTTGGCAGATGGCCTTAAAACGTCAGATTGAGAAGCTTTGACATGAAGCAATGAAACAAAAATATATACCACAGATCTCTTTAATGTTTATTTCCAGGGAAATGACACGGTGAAATACTTGTTCAGGTTAGATAAGACAAAAAGAAGCAAGAATATGATAGGGCAGCACGAGTTACAGTTATCTGGGCAGGTGGTAAAGAGGCCTGAGGGTTGGGGTGGGAATGAAGAGGAGATGAGATCTTGTGAACGAAAAGTAGAATGATGTCATAGGAAGTTTTAGATCATTAAATTTGAGTAACTTGCAAAATCATGATACCACTGACAGAGTGGGGATGAAGAGACTGGATCTCTTTGGGGGAAGAAGGCAATGAGTGTAGTCTGATGAGGTTGGGGTGCAACTGACTATTCCAAGGGGAATAACCCATAGGCTCTTGGAGATAAAGAACTGGGGTATGGGTAAGAGAACTTACTGGGAGATGTAAGCATTTCAAATAGGCCCTTCTGCAGGTAGCTATTGAATACGTTACTTTTTGATGAGATAGAATGCAGATATACATGGAAATACAACTTACATATTTTAGGATCAATGGAATAGCAATGTCAACCAAAGTCATGATAATGGAATGAGCAAAAGAAAAAAGAACAAAGCCTCAGTTCAGGAGAGGGACAATCAGAATAGTAGTAGGAGAATCAGAAGAGTGAAATGTAATGAGAACCAGAGGAAGATAAAGTTTCACAGAAACAGGGAGTGGCTAGAGATGTGGGAGGGAGGTGAGAAAGGAAAGTGAATCAATACTGTCAAATTCAGCACAGAGCCCAAGATAATAAAGAGCTATGAATAGATCACGTGACTTAAGTAACACCCTGGTGTCCTCCAAAAGAGTAGCTTTAATAGAGTAACAAAAGCGGAACCCAGTGGCCAAGGGGTAGAGTTTAAGAATGAGACAAGAGAGAAAAGCTGATTCTTTCACAGAAGCCTTGACAGTCAGGTAAATTGAGAACAAGAGCGCAGAGACCACCTTGTTTACCAGGTGTGGAACACACACCTGGTTATTGTCCCTGTGAGGAGACAGTTCCAGCTGGGACTGGCAGATATGATCATCTAAGTTGGTAGTACCAAGAGTCTGAACATTCAGGATTCAGTCTCTGGAGAAGGACAAGTGACACCAATAACCCTAATGATAAAAACTGAACAAGTACTGCTTAGCCTTTTACAAAGTAATTTGAGGACTCCAGGAAATAAGTATAATTGTTTCTATGAAATAAGTTCCACTGAAGAACAAGCAGTAGGAACAATTAGCAAATCACAATATGAGTCCATGCTTCTCTAGTGCAATCTACTGTTTTATGTGCGGACACCTCCTTGATTAAGACGCTGGAGTGCCCCTGAGTAGTATAAAAGTTGACACTTAAAATCAACCCATGCTGTTTCACTTAAATTATTAAATTAAGGTTAACAGATTAGTTTCGTCTGATGTTTCCACTCAGATAAAGTGGTTGTGGCTGTTGTCGACTGAAAAATAAGATCAAATCCCTAAAAAGGGATTTATTTGGGGAAAAAGGAAGAGTTGCAACCCAGTGTACACAGATGTGGCAAGCCACATGCATACTGTGGCCTGTGTGCCAAGATGGAGGGGTACTTACAAAAGGGAAAAGGAAGTTGAACCGTGGAACTTTATTGTAAACATAGAGCTCTCTCATATGGGGTCTCATGATTAGACAGTGTGAGAACTTCTGTAAGCCCTAGCTCCTCCCATAGACCCTCCCGACTGATTATGTTTGCTTAAAGTTTAAGTTTATATTTATCATAAGCATGCCAGGTTAAGATTCTGTGGCTTATCAGGAAAGGATACCTCTTGATCAGCAACTTTTGACCTGGGCATTATGGGGTCGGGGTGGGGAGTGTGGTAGCATCAGTGTTTCCTATCTTCCTACTAAATGACTAAATTTGTGAAAACCCTAGCACTTTAACATTTGTCCTTTATTTTTCCTAAATGTTGAGTTGAGGCAAAAACCTGTGTTATAAATGCAAAGCAGTCTCATGATAGAGAACAGCAACTGAATATGCAAGAGTCTGGAAGTGAAATTGGGAATGCACAGGAAATAACGTGAGGGCGGGTTAGAGAGATCAGTGTAGGAGGGAAAGAGGGACAGACAGATCACTGCAAAGGGGCAGAAATAGAAAGGGAAACAGAAGACGAGTCTCCATTCTCTTCCCACTTTTTTTTTTTCTCAAGTCTTCCTTTTCTGTTCTCCATCTGGACTTGGCAGCCTGGCGTCCCTAAGACATGCCAGACCATCTCCCAGTGACCCGTAAGAACTCCCTAAGTCTCAGAGGACATCAAAGTCACAGAACAACTGCATTAAGAAGAAATCCTATAGTCAGTGACTAAAATCTGCTTGAATCTTCAATGTCTAAAACTTGTACCTTTCATAGATGACAGATAAGCTGGCAATTAAACCACATGTGTGGTCCCTTAGGCTGACCTGGGCTTTTTACTCTAAACCAGTCCAGAATCTTCATTTAAATTCCAGTTGTGGTCCTTGAAAATGTCTGTGCTCCACAGTTCCAACCATAGATGCTATGAAATATTTATTTAACCTTCATGCTAGGACTTTGCAGCAAATTGACTAGTTTTGACTGTACTAAAAGCTTACGCTAGTCATCAGTGGCCTTTTAGTTTAATTCATTGTCACAAAAGCAATTCAGGCCAGGAATGCAACAAATTCTAAACCACTGCTTGTCTTGGTATCTTAATGTAAATTATTTATATGTTTTTATCCCGGAGACAGTGAGAAGAATAGAATGAATCAGCAATTTTCTTTGCAAAGCTATGCAGAGAATAAAAAGCATCAGCAAGGAAGGGGCAAGACAGAAAGGTATATATTCTTTATAGTACTTAATTTAAAACTACAAATTGACCTACCCAATTCTGATACTTCATTTTAAAATGACCAGACCACAGTCCAGGAATTAGGTATCCTAATTAGCTGACAGTTTCATTCATTTGTTGCTACAAGAAAAGAAATGTTTCCCTGAGTGACATCAGAACAGGGCGTGCCTTGCAAATGGCTGCTTCCTGAATAGAGCATTTCATGGGTGGCTTTGCCTCCTGTGTAAATCTTTAATATCTCCTGGATCCAGTCCCCTTATCTGTATGTCATCTACCAGGCCAAATGAGAGTAAGAGAACACAATGGAACTACAACAGTCCAGCAAGTTTCAGGAAAAATAAAGAATTCATTATGGATAACTGGGGTCTAATTTTTTGCATATGAGAACCTTATTCTGGGGCTATAATGAAAAGGTTTTCTGAGATCCTGAAGCTGGATTCATTGAAGGCCTTCTCAGGGTGCCATGAGGAAAATCCTCAGATAAAGGAAGGGCAAGAAAAGTGTCCACCTTCACCTAATACATCCTTTCCAGGAAATAGAGGACAAGTGATAATGGCTTTCCAAGAGAGGCTCTTCTCATGCTACTGGGAGCATTTTCTGCAAGGAGTCTAGTCTTTATCTATAGAGGTGATTAAGACCATAAGTTACCTTGGAAATGCAGGCAAGACCCTTGAGAGCAGCCACAAAAGTGTCAAGTGAAGATTTTTTTTTTCAGATGACATTTGTTCATGAGTTCTTTAACTGACTCATTCAACAAACCTCCATCATAGGCCTCCTGTCATATAGAAGGATGCATTCTCTTGTAAGATGCAAAGAAGCTTCAGGAGATATGGCCCCTGATCTCTGTGAGCCCATGGCCCCGTGAGACAGACGTGCCAGTGAGAGGCACTTCTCAAACACCAGTTAGGTGCACATGACACACACAGGTGCCAGGGCAGCCACCTGGCAGAGACAGCTGAAGAGTCAAGAGGACTTCTCAGTGGAAGGATACCTGAGATAAATCATGATTTTAATGTGATTTCATGTTTTTCTTTTGAGTTCTCAAAATAATAGCTTCATTATCAAAATCTTGGATACAGTAAATAGCCTAATGAAAGGTTAAAAATCACTTGCACCTAGACACAACGTCTCATTTGGTATAAATCCTTGTATTCCTGAGTGTGTCTACACATGTATATCATACTCTACATGCTGATTTACGTCTTGAAGCCAGAGAGACCAAGTGACACAAGCTGAGCTGGAAGATAGGAGGAACACTGGGGACAATCTGCTGTGTAACTGTAGGTCAACCATTTAAACAAATCGGCCTCAGTTCCCTTCTCTCTACAATTCAAGTGAGTGGACTCTCTAAGCTCCCCTGCCAGTTCTCTGAGTTTTAAATCCCCATGCTCAAGGATGATCTGTTTAAAAGGCACATGTCTGGGTAAAATGGAATTTATAACTTGGTACCCATATGACAAAACTTAAAACACACAGAAATTATGTATAAAAATATGATTGAGATTATGCTTTATTTAACTGTTTCTCTTAGACTTGAGAATCCTCTATAAATAGCAACCTGAGACAAGTGCCATTTAATGTAGTTAGGAACTACTATGTACAGGTAGGTGAATTCGCTTCTGGGGCAGGGACCCTCTGAATTGCACTGTGAACAGAAGCCACTGTCACAGAGCAATCCCCTGCTTCTCTCTGACAACCTCCGCTCGCTGCAGTGTTTTTGCTGCACGTCATTAGCATTTGGTATCAGATCCTGCAGACTGGGTCCCCACACAGCAGTGGCCACTTTGAAATTTTAATTTGTTAAAAAGAATTGACTTTGGCTAGAAGAAGGTGATGGATCTGGAGCTATTAGCTAATCGCATAAACAAGGGTCACCGGCTGTGCCCAGTGTCTTGTTCTCAGCAGACAAGAAGTAGTGAAAACAAGGGTGAGTGTTTGTGGGCACATTTCTGTTTGTCCTTTGCTTCAAACCGTGTGGGTATGAGAATGGATAAAGGGACACAAGTTCAGGGCACATGGGAGTCCAGTGCAGGCTTGCAGCTGGCCTTCTGCACTAGGTTCCTACCAGCTTAAACTTGATGATCAATAAACTCTCTTTCATTTTCAATATTTAGAAAGCAGAATTGATAAAAGAGCCTTTGATGTTAATAAGCTTGGGTCTACACAGCATAAAGTCAAGTGAATCTAGGTAATTTGATTAGTGGCCATAAATCGCCTAAAAAACACAGTATACAGTCTCTTGAATTTTGGGAAAACTGAACATTCAGATGTAGCTGCCTGTGGTTTATTCATCTGCTCCAGTGCTGCTGCAGAAAAGCTTTTAAAACATTTGCCACTTACAAATGCAGATGGTTTTCCCGTTCGTTCAGCTGAATCTGGAGACCCCAGCAGGGAACTCCAGTCTCCATCAAATATGTCATTCTTGGCAATTAATCCCACCAAACAATGTTGTTGTTTTCTTTCTTAAGCCTAATGGGATTCACTGTCTTTAACAAACGTTGTTGTTGTTTTTTAAGGAGGATGGCCCTCTTTTATTATGGGCAGCTATAGGCCTAATTTATTATGCTGGTATTAATTTGATCATCTCACTAACAATTTTTTAAAAGATACCCAGATGCTCCTTACAGCCTTTTGAATATGTATGATTTAAAGATTAATTATGTTAACCTAGGCAAACTGGTCACCTCTCCATATTTGAGTAACTGTTATATGGACCTAACGGGAAATTGGTTATTCGATTATTTCTTTGTAGAAGAGAAAGTAAAGGAGACAGATCCCGATGGATATGTAGGGCTCTCTAGAGAAGACATGTTATGGAATCAAAGCTTTTAGAGTCCATGAAGTTAGGGAGCTTTCTGTAAAAACCCATTGAGTTCTTTTCTTACCCAGTCACAAGCCATTTTGTTCTGAACATGGAAAATTGCAGCACCTAATGGGATAAGCCACTGCCTGTCTTGCACTGGCCAATTTCATTTTAAACACAGGTCACCATCTGTGCCCATTATCTCTGATTCAGAGATGAGTTTCTTTATTGTGGAGCTAATATTTTTCCTTTTACATTTCTGACCATCTTAAGTGAAGGTAATTAAACATCTGAAGTGATGGGGTGTCATTCTCAGGCCATCAATATCTTGAGGCTGAATTAGGCTAATGGCCTTGAACAAATCGATTAACTCCATCATTCTGAAGTACAGCCTTCCCTAGCTTACTTGCAGAGTTCTCCTGGAAACTTAGTATGCAGGGCGAATCGACTGCCCTCTCAGGTTGAGTCACTTGACTTTATCATTCTGTGCGGAAGACATACAGGGACTTCTACAATGCCTACTGCAGCTACCTCTAACTCACGTCATCTTGCTGCTTGTGGACGTGCCTTGAATGCCTGCTTCTGGATGGCAGATGAAAGTTAGCTGGACACCCAAACCTATAAAAAGTTTGTTCATAATAGAATATCCACAGGAGGTGGTAGCAGAAATTCCTAGGTAAGGTAAAACTGCATTGCCTAGAAACCATAAATATAAAGGGTTAGGGGATATGTCCTAGCAATGTAATTTTTTATTGGAGTAGAAAATTTTTATAAGCCAAAGAGACAGAGGTAGATATTGAGCACAGTTCGGGAGCCAGCAGCTTGGAGTCCTAGTTTGCTAGGCTTTAAATCAACCAGTGAATTAAGGACTAGTGGTGAAATTAAGAGCTAGAAACTATATTTTTTAAATAGGCTTTATTTTTAGAGCAGTGTGGGTTCACAGCAAAACTAAGAAGGTATAGAGATTTCTCATATACCACCTACCCCACATATGCACAGCCTTCCTCTCCAAAGTGCTACATTTGTTAAAATTGATAAACTTACACTGACACATCATTATCACCCAAAGTCCATACTTTACATGAGGGCTACACTTGATGTTGTACATTCTATGAGTTTGAATCAATATATAATGACACGTACCCACCATTATAGTATCATATGAAATATTTTCACTGCCCTGTCTTTTCATGACTCAGTGGCTTACTTCTTATTAGCATTGAATAAGATTCTATTGTCTGAAGTTACCAGTTTTTTTATCCATTCACCTACTGAAGGATGTCTTGGTTACTTCTAAGTTTTGCAGTTATGAATAAAGCTGCTGTATAAACATCTGTGTGCAGGTTTTGTATGGAGGTAGGTTTCCAGCTCTTGGAGAGCTTGTATTTCTTAATTCTCAATTGAGTTCTCTTTTCATAGTGACTTGGATTTCCTCTTCCGTCATTTCCAATGGAATCCCATGACTTACAATTTCTCTCCCTTCTGGGTCTACAACATCTTAGAATCAATATATGTCGAGGGTTGGAGAAAAACTTTTAATCACCCATTCTAGATCCTTTATTTTACAGAAATGAAAACCAGACCAGAAAGATTAAAATGTTTGCCCAGGGGTCAGAGCTCAATACCGGGCCTCTGCCTCTAGTTCTAATGTGCTCCCCACACAGTGTTGCCTCCAGCTCTTTGTGAAAGAAGTAGCAGAGTCTTCTCTCTTGGGGGTTTTAAACGAACTCCAGTAACCTGTGTGAGACGGCGTAAATGTGATCCTGTATAAAATGAAGAAGAAGGGCCAAGTCTAGAGGATCTCACCTGACAGAGGCCATTTTTGTGGTTGTCTCTTCCTGAATGCTATAATAGTATCTCACGTTATTCTTTTGGAGGTAGACAGAACAAAGACTTTGGTCTTTTTAATGAATGAGGATAATGAGTCATAGAAAGTGACACAGCAGAGGGAAGGCCAGAGTCTTCTGCCCCCTGGCGCAATAAATGGGGCAAGACTTGCTTCTTCCTAGCAGGAGGGAGGGAGAATCTTGCTGCCTGTAGGGTGCTATAAGCCAAAGTATGCTCTCTGTACATTCGCTGGAAGGGGACATTTTCCACGGAGGAATCACAGCTCTGTAGGTCCCCTACCTTCCCTCATCTGCCAGCTCACTGGATAAACATGTTGTATATGTTGGTATTGAAATTACTTTTTTATAGATCTTCTCTTAATTAGACTATTAGGTCTATAAGGACAAAGCTACAAAATGATTTATCAGTAAATATATGCTGAATGGCATATGTATATAATCTAGAAACTTTTTTGAAAAGTGCTGACTGCTAGAGAATTGGAATAAAAATGTGATTATTTTATAACTTGTATCTGCCAATTTTGGCTCTTTTGCTTAGGTCATTATAGCTATTTCCTCCAGAATGTCTAAGCTATTTTAATAAATGGTTTGACTGCACTCGGTCCTGAGGCTTTTCACCATAAGAAGTAGTTTTATAGATCATATGACAAAAAGGGAGGAAGTCACTTAAAGCACCAGTAGTTACTCTGAAGAAAAGATTCTGTGTAAAAATAAGATTCTTAGTAAAAATAAGGTTATTATGCTGAATGTCTCAGTGCTGTCAGGTTGTAGACGTAAAAAGTATTAGAGTTACTAAAATGCTACTTCTAGTCATTTCCAATAACAGAATATTAATTAGGGTGAATAGAAAGTGATTAAGGTAGAGAGAGGACCATCTATGAGCGGGTAATAAAGCAAGAGGAGAGATAAGAGAGGAAGACGAGGAAAAGATGATAAAGTTACAATGATTCACTGAATGAGTCAGCTATTTGAACATTCTCATTGATGCTATTTCATATAATCCTATATCTCAGTATTTCTGCTTATCAGTACAGCTGAGCTCAGTACAGATGCACTGCTAGATAGTGTGTGTGTGTGTGTGTGTGTGTGTGTGTGTGTGTTTACCACATGTGTTCAGAGGCATCAAGAGAATCATAACAGCAAATCAATGAGCTTTACATATTAAAAGTTCAGCCCTCTGAACTGACTCATTTCTTCCAATGAATCTTCTCTTTATGATTGATAGGTAGTTAATTCCTGTCAGCTAATGCATACATTCCCCCGTGGTCTGAGAAAATGAAGAGGTACTCTCTGAGGAAGGACATAACATTAGCTCTTTCATGATTATATGCAGAAAGAAGACAGAAATAAGATGCTGGGCTTGTGGAAAGCAGTAAGAGAAAAACACAAAGACCACTGAATTAGTCAGAAGACTTTTAGCCCACCCTTTGTTTTTGGCTGACTATATGAATTTAGGCACTAAATGTCCTTTAATATCCATCCTAAATACATTAGCTTAGAACAACAATGCATTTCTTCTCATAAATTTTGATATAAAATTCTCTAATAGAATTTCTTCATTCTGCATTTGGTCTTTGATCCAACAAATATTTATGGAACACCTATTATATGTCAGACCTTATAAAATCACCACATTGTAACCTCCCCAAATTCAGGTTCATCTTCATATTTTCTACTATCTAATCCACCATCATTGGGTGCTCAGTAATTATTTGTTGGATGGATATGAATGGTGTTTTCAGTCAAGCCAAGCTTAGATACACTGTTTCAGCGCTGTGACACTTTGCTATGTTAGAATCAGCACAACTCTTAGGGCCAGACGGGCGAGAGTTCAAATCTCAACTCTGACATTTACTAGCTTAGTGACCTTGGGCAAGTTTCTTAATTTCAGGGTGCCTCCATCTTTGCCATTGTAAAATGGGAATGCTAATTCCTATCTTATAGGGTGGTTGTTAGGGTTACATAAGAATTTCCATGTAAGACAATTCTCAAAGTGCCTGAGACATAGTAAGCTCTTAGTAAATGGTGAATATTTTCTTATACATTCATCAAGGTTTCTGGAGTTCTGCTTTATAATTGTTGCATTTATCTTGCAACTTTCTTCTGAACTAATGCTGCTTTGTTGTTCTAAAGGGTTAGCACATTCTTAGATGCTAATTCAATGGGAAAATATGCCTCAGAAGTTTCATTGGTACGGTATCATGAAAATGCGTCATGATGTAATGGAAGTGAGCTAACCTGGGAGCCAGGTGACTGGATCGAATCCCAGATCTGCCACTGCTAGCATGTTATGATTAGCACGTTACTGAAAACTCTATGAAACTCAATGTAATTGTCCGTAAATACTGGAATGAAACCCAGTCACTTTTCATTGGACAGATATTTATTGAGAGTCTTTCTGAATGGCAGGCATTTGGAATGCAGACAAGCCGAGATGGTTACTGTGTCTTTTGAGTTCATCACCTAGGGATGTGGTAAGGGTCAAAACAAACCAGATGTTACATGGTAAACACCTGGCACAAGCTCTGTGTCTGATAAATACCCACTGAGTACCATCTGCTGAATGGAGGGGTCTTTCAGGTCAACCCATCACCCATTTTCCCCTGACACCTTAACAACAGGAGATGAACTTAACATGCTTCCTATCATGCCTCAGAAAGAATAGGCAGCACAGGATAAAGACTCCACTTTCTGTCTATTCTAGTTAGCCTCTTTGATTTCAAGTCACTCAAGTGATCTCATAATTCATATATAGGGAAATTTCATGGAAACCCAAGAAACTCAGCTTAGTTAAGTAAGGTCAGGAATCACAGCAAGTCCAGGATACAGGAAAAACAGAAGCTACAGAGCTGGACCTTTGAATCTTCTTCCCCAGGGTAGGGCGGTGGGACCAGTGAAAGGGCCTGGGGATCAATCACTACGGTTGAGTCCAAACATGGGGGACACCAGAACACTAACTTGCTCCGTAGGTGTGGGGTGGGGTGAGGGGCTGGGGGAGAGTACAGTGTCAAGTACAATGCTGATCTTTTAAAATATAATGCTCATATTAGTAAATCATATTAGTTAATATTGCATAGGCACCCTTGGCAATTTCCAACTTCCTTAACAAAAATCAAATCCTTATCCTCCAAGTTTGCAAATGTAGAGGAACTCCATGTGGAGTGCAAATGATAGAGCCCCTATCCCTGTCACCTGAGTTTTACTTGCCCTAGGGGGCTTTCTCACTAATTGCCATTCTCGAAAGATTGATGCAAACCTCATGCATTCCATATAAATGTAACATACTGACAAAAGATGAAATAAATATTTATTTGTTCAATCAATTAAATTTTGGGGATAAAGAAGGAGATGTTTATGTGAGTCCAAAAACGTCTGGAATTCTGGTTTTTATTGACCTTAGGGAACCCTGTAAATGAGTACTTCAGCTCTCAGATTCAACTGGCCATATTCATCACCTTCATTTGACACAAAATCCTTTATCTCTGAAGAGACAGGACATTTCAATTGCGCTGTCAACATCAATCTTTCTACTTTGAGTGCTTTGAGCCTGAAATGAGAATTAGTGGGAACACATTTAAATTCAGAAGAAACAGGATTTGAAGGGTATTCATATTTCATATCATAGAAGTTAATTCAAACCCTATTAAAAGTCCATAGCTGGATGCTTTAAGTGGTAAATAAGAATCTATGTTTAACTTTTTTTTTGGGGAGAAAAAAATTAGTCAATATACAGTCATAATATCCTTAAGTTTTGTATCACTTTTCTTTCCCACAGCCACTTATAGCATCTCATTTCCTCCTATGGAATCTTTTTATTAGAAGCATTTTTCTAGAGTGGCATATCAGTGCACTTTAAATTTCTTTATATTGTTTAAACTCCCATTCTTATGATACTATTATTCAAATGCATTTTAGATTTATTTATATGTCCTTATTTTTTCTTTGAACATCTAATTCCAATGGGTTTCTCCAATGGAATCTCTAATTCTTTCTGAAATGTTTATCTTCAGATCTTCTTCTTTGTGCTCTAAAGCAAAAGGTCTTTTTTCACATTCAGCTTCTAAGTCATTTGTATCTGATTTAAAATACCTTTTGAACCCACTCTCTTTCTCGATTCTGCAGTGGAAACATTTGCCTCTCCCAGCTCAGTACGAACATTTAATCCCTGATGCTTCTCCTACCTCAAAATGATTATATTCTTTTTTTAATGAGTCCTTTCCTTACCTGCAACAGAATCTTCTAATAGAAAAGTCAACTGTCGTACAACATAGAAAATTCTGGGTAAGAAGTTAGAAGACCAACATTCACTCTCCCACAGCCACTTGTAAGCTGTGAGAACTTTCACAAGTTACATAACCTCTCTGAGCCCAGATATCTTCATCTGTAACAGAGGGGTGAAGATTCATTCTTCCAGGTTGTTGGATTTTAAAAAGAATACTTTATCAAAGCACCTAAATGTGGTTCTGGGGGCGTAGTAGGTGGTCAGAGTGAACACACACTCAGTCAAATTTTAGAACTCACGTATTTCATGTCTAGACTGCTGTAATAATTTTCTAACTGATTGAGGTTCTTACCCTCTTTAATCAATCCTGCACTGCAGTGCCAGATTAATCACCTAAAAGCATCATTTTTATTATGTCACCCTCTTGGCTTATATCAGTAAAGAATGAAAATCCTCATTCTGACATTGTGACCTAGTGACAACACAGAATCTGTCCTTCAACCCAGTCAGTCTCTGCACCATCCCTGCCTTTCTGCATCCCGCTCACCCTTTAGCCTCGCCTGCTGATAGCAGTCTTTTCCTGTCCAACATTGACATTCCTCCCCTAGTCCCTCAAGATGAGGGTCCCCCAAGGGGCTCTGACCTGCTCTTCCTTCCTCCTGATACCTCAGGGGAATTAACCATCTCAGCCATGCCAGGGGTGCTTTGTGACTTTCCCTTTTTCTCTCCCAAATTTTTCTTTCTCTTTCTCAACCGGGAAGTTCTCCTTATTGAGTCTGGGGATTCAGGAAAGCTTCATTAGTGCTCATCACGGTCGAGAGGGCCCTGAAGTTTCTGTCTTTGTTCACAGAGGAAAATAAAGTTCATGGCTATGCCTGCATGGCTAATGTCCATTCCAGCAGAACACCTGGCACATAGAAAATGCTCAAAAATATTGTATGAATGGGATAAAATTGGAATAGAAAAAAAAATCAATACTCTCATAGTAAATAAAGAAGATGTAAATTGCAATATCTGAAGATAGCAATAAGGATTCACTTTATATCTTGTTTTCTTTTTCTGGAATATTCTCCCTCCAGCCTGCCTGAGGAAAGGCCTTCTGTCCTTCAGCGACCATCTCAAATGCTAGATTTAAAAAATCTCCTCTGTTGGCTAAAATCTCCTTGACATCTCATAGTACATTACTTTCCCCTGGCACTGACTCTCTTCTACCTCAAAGTCTAGTTATTTGTGTGGAGACAGGATTGCACATCAGTGAAGTAGACTCTGGTACCAGGCTGCTTGAGTTTGAACCTTGATATGGCATTTACTAGCTGTGTGACCTCGAGCAAATTACTTAACTTCTCTGTGTTTTACTTACCTCACTGGCAAAGTGGGAATAATACTAGTGCCAATTTTATGAGATTATTGTTAGGATTTAAGGAGTTACTATATAATGAATTAAAATTATCCTTATGACAGGTCCTGCACACTGTGCTATGTAAGTGTCAGCCTCACCGTGGACCTGGCAAGCTGAGATGGCAGGGGCAACATCTTACTCAGTCGAATGTCTCCTTCAGGTCTGACCACAGGGCTACAGACAGAATTAAAGCCCACAAAATTTGATTGACCTTCTTAATTATATTTAGGCTTTAAGCAAGCAAGTAGCTTTTGTTGCAAGACCTGGAACCTGAGTCATTTTTGGTCAGAGAGTTCCTAGCCCCTCTTCTGGAAGCTAAGCTTGCTGCTCCTCTCAGAGCGATGGGGCAGACAGCTCCTCCATCAGCCAAGCTCTCACCCAGGGACGCACATGCTGCAGCCCAGCTACTGCAAACTCTCACAGTAATGCCCCACACTCTCCGCCTCCACACTGTCTGTACCTTAACCTCCGTCTGCACCAAATTTTCTCCTGTTCCCAATACGCCAGGCCTTCCTGTTTTTCACCTTAAAGATGCTCTTTCTTCTGCCTGGGCTGCTCAACATCCTCCCTCTTATTTACTCTATGTCTATGTAGCATATATTCTCATATAATATTTATAACACAGAATGCAGTGCAGATTCACATGTGGCTTCTGTTACAGGTTAATACATCTTTTAGGTGATCCTGCATCAGGGAATATTAAAGCTGCCTCATTGTTTCCAATGCTTATGTAATAGTTCATTGTTTAAATAGACCATCATTTATTTAACTGATTCCCTACTCAGGGAGAGAAAATTACTTCCAGTCTTTAGTCTTTTAAAATAGAAAGGCCTTTGCAAGAATAGTACCTTAAATCTCTAACACTTTGCTGTGAACAGGTTTATCACCTGTTTCTAAGGCAGCAGGTAAGTTGAGAGTGAGCAGGATGAGGGGCATCCCAAGATAATGGGATGTACAGCCCAAGCCTCTCCTGGCTCAGGGTCTTAGTATCCACCGCGGAGATGACAGTACCTGCACCTGGCGGCCACTCGTACATATACAGCCCTTTTCAAAAGTTCTTGGAAGGTTAAAAAGGAACTTAAGTACACAAGTGGAAATCTGGGAGGCATTTTCCCCTCTAAGTAAAACCGGGGTTTTATTAGATCAAGTAGGCTGAATCTAAGAAATTTAAGAAATGTAACCTAAAAACACCATCTTTCAGCCCTGCACAGATTGTGGCCCCTGAGGCTGAGCCACCTCTGAAGCCCCTGCCGAAAACTTGCTCTGGGTCTGGTGGTGCCAGACTCTTCCAGGAAAAGCTGAGGATGGAGGTCAGCTGGAAGGAATGAGTGCTGGGCCTTTAACAGGGCGTGCCAGCCGGCCTGCTGCAGTCTCTACTGCAACTCTGGATGGTGGCAGCCCCAGGCTTGGCCAATGCTGTTGCAATGCCTGGACTGAGCTCAGTGCCCAGAGGTGACACCTCTTACAGACAGCAACCAGCAGGTCTACCCCTGAGCCACTTAAATTGGGTTATGCCATGAGCCACCCATAAACAGGTGAGAAACAGCACAAACTGCTTTTTTAAAAAAGGCTCTGGACATTAAACTATTAATTAGAGGCAGAGTCCTAATGGGAAACAACTAATTTCTAAAGCTGAGGTTAGAGATGCCTTCAGATATATATATCATTGTGCTTTGCCAGAATTTGCAAGCTTAAGCCCTAAATGCAAATGGCTTGCTTTATTGATTTTTTTCACTCTTTGGGAAGATTTCCTGTTCTGATACAGCTGTCTTGTGAGGGTTTACTTAATTTTTTTTATAGCAAAAATTTCACTCATTTAAAGAATGTGACTCTTAACAAGATTATAGGACAAGGAATCTTCTAGAAACAAAATCTTATTCATAACATGGTGGCCATGTTTGCTATAGTTTCTAGGACAACTTGTGTGTTCTTGGAGGATTTACTCGTATCTTTTCATGATTAGTCTTTCTTACATTCTTTATATATGACTCCCTCCTTTTTAAAAAGGCTGCTGTTACATAAAAATATATAGAATACAGCACCAGTGATGTGCCTTTCCTTATGTCTTTAAACTTCCCACACCTCCCAGCTCTAATGAAGGTGACAAGTCCAATTGAGCAATTTAAAATAGCAGGTCTCTTTGATAGGCCCATGCAGGCTGCTATAAATTACTTTACTGAATATTATGCACAGAAAAAAAATGTTCAAAAAAGGAAACAAAAGATATCAATATGTCCCTGTTCCATTGGCTCATAAGTTCGCTTGCCAAGTAATCACAATAGAAGAGCTGCATGTTCCAGTCCATTCCAGGAGGCACTAACATATATTTCCCTCCCACTTATTCCTTTATGACAGAAGCAAAACGTTAGGCACAAAGGGAAGAGGTGAGGCTGCCACCAACTTTTGTTTCATTGGGGCATTTGTCTCCAGAGGATTTATTCTGTAAATGGTTGGAGTTCCTTAAGAATAAGAGGCAAAAGGTTGAGAGGACCTAATATATTTGCACATATTTGTAATATTTACACAAACATTGTCAATGTCTCCTTTTCATCTTAGATTTACTATTTGGAGGCTCCTGCCACCTTATGGTCAAACCATGCCATGACCAAGCCCTGAGCAGGGAGCTGGCTGTGTAACCTGGTGGACTTCTCACCTGGACCAAAACTATTCAAAGGCCTATTGATATCTTTCTTCACCAATTTCACATACCGAGGTGGTGGAAGAGTATGGTATAGTTGAGCGTGTTTTCTCCAAGTCAGTTGAGGAAAGACTATTGATTCGTAGTAAAAGAAATAGAAAGGGTGCTCAGCTCATCAGGAAAACTAGATGCAGGTTTTGTCTTGACTATTAACCAGATGTTGAGATGTTTAACCAATCTCAGTTCATGTATTTAATGGAGAGATTGAGCAAATCAAGATAAAGTCTGCTCTTCTATAGTGGGCTGAAAAGAAAATATTGCTGGGCTCGTATAGGCTGCTGTATATTAGTCTACTGCCTATTACACCTTGTGAGAAATGTGCAAGAAAGGAAAGAAAGATATTAACATCTTGGTGGGTGCAATGCTATTGTAGACACACAAGTTGCATAGCTTACAAAAGTCATGCTCTATTTAAACTTGGAGACGATTTAGACTATCATACATTTGATTATCTATAACTTCACAGGATCAATAGTGATTATTATAATATATATCATAAAAACGGTATCATGCAAAATATAATTAAATTATGACAGTAAAATAAACAAATATTAAAAGTAAAAATTTTCCAATTTATTATCTGTTGTCTTTGGAGACAAGGTTGTCTTGTTTATATTATAGTATCTCCTGAGCCAGAGATATGGTCTGGTGCAATAACCTTTCTACCTCATCTCTCTCAAATTACCAAGGATGTCTGGTGTGATCGTAGACTGGCAAACTGGAAAGAGACTAACGTTTGAGCGCCTTCTATATGCTGTATATTGGGTGGGTGTTTCCAGATACATCTTCCACATCCCAGAACCCTGATAAGACAGGGGCTGTCATCCTTGTTTTTACAGAGAGGAGAGAGAGACTCAGAGAGGTTAAGCGATTCCATCAGTTTAACAGCTAACGAGTGAAAAAGCTGGGATTTGAACTGTAGATCAGGTGGCAGATGGGAAAAGACATAAGGATGGGACTTCAGCTGTCGTACAATGATCGGTCAGACTCGATTTGGAGTATTCTTCAATATGAGAAGTTAAAAGACAGCTGGCACGTAAATGCTCAGAAAATACAACTCACTTCCCCGAAGTATGTATAAGAATGTCACATCCTGGTCAGATGTGATTAGTTAGGCTGGGGAAACCATGGCTACAATAGGCTGCTAATATCTCCTTCTGAACCTGGTTAGAGTTGCCCCATCTCTGAATTTGGGATGATGAACCCTTTTGATGTAAGTTCAAGGAGGACTGGACTTCACCAGCCCTTCGAGGCATGCTGACACCCAGTACTGTCACAGAGGGTGGGGGCACTTCATTTTGAATATTCTGAGATCTCTCAGGCATTAAGTACAGTGGGTAGTCAGAAGCTAAAGCAGCACAGCTACTGCCTCTCGCCCCAGCCTTAAGATGCCACATTCTCAAACACCGCTCACTTGTCCCGACCAAAATATACACTCTGGTCCAAGAGCAGAAATGTAAATCTGGACTAAAAAATGCAAAACTGGCATAGGGAATGCAGTTAGCATTAATATATTGGCTATTATTATTAGAGGAAAGAAAGAGCAATTAGGGGGATCGTTTTATAAACTATGTAAATGTCTAACCAATGAACTGTATACTTGAAACTAATTAAAATAAATAAGTATTTTTTCAATGCAAAACTTCCTGGGAAGGGAGACACAAACGTAGTATTTCTAGCATTCACTGAGGCCTCCATCTGGGGAGCTGGGAGGGACTCTGCCTCCACAGTCCCTTGAATTTCATTTTTATATGCAGCTCAGGTAAATGATAATTGGAATCTATTTGTCACTATACAGGGTGACACTATTGTAGGGCATGAATGAATCAGGTTATCTGAGAAAGCTTCCATCAATTCTGTAGTGATTAGAGACAGAGCACAGAGGAGGGGATGGGGCAGAGGTGGGAGGCCTCACCAAACTCAGGACTCCTTTGCTGTTGCCAAAATCATTTTTCCATTTCTTCCTTTTCCCCTTCCTCCCTGCAGGAGTGGGGATGGGGGTGGGAGAGAGTGGTCCAGTCTCAACTGCTAGCTCTGAGTAACTGAGGAAAGGGAGATTGGTTCCATCTGGCTAAGCCAGGGTGACCACAGCGCAGCTGCTGCTGCCATAGCAACGCTCCTTCACTGCAGCTTTGAATTTAAGGCTGAAAGAGGCTAAGATTGAATCATGATGCACCCAGGTTCCAGTGTAGGAAGAGGAGGCAGCGTTTCCCATAAGATGTCACTGCTTCTGGTAAGAATCTCCACTGTGTTTGAGTCTCAGCCTGATAGAAGGAGGAAAACCAACTTCAGTACAATTATGTCCTAGATTCAAAGGGCGGGGGGGAAAGTGAGGCATCTCCCGACTCCAATTCTCTCTCTCTCTCTCTCTCTCTCTCTCTCTCTCTCTCTCTCTCTCTCTCCTCTCTGTGTCTGTCTCTCTCTTTCTCTCTCAGCTATCTGGTAAAACTTATGAACCCCATCTCATAATAATGTTCTCAATAGCATAAAATACTAGGAAGCCAATTACATTGAAATTCAGTTCTAAGAGTCTCTGGTTTTGAATATAACTGTGGTCTTACTAGTTCAGAAGCAAATGTCTCCCTGGTAAGATTATGTCATTTTAGGTCAAAGGGCAGTTTGAGTCCCATTCACAGATTGAGAGCACTTTTGGAATTTACAACTGAACCTCAGATTTTATTCTGAAGTTTATCAGAAGCCATTACTAGTCATTTATAGGGATTCCAGTGTAGAAAGTGTGACATTATTACAGATTAATATGGCTATCACATGGATGGAATGAGAGGGATGATCTTAGAGACAAAGAAAACTGTTAGGACAAGAATTTGGACTTCAGGAGTTCTGTGAACCTCCTGATATTATACCACAATTTTATGTGTATGTGCACAATTATGTTTTTCTGGGGAAAAATATATTCATAAATTCTAATGAAACCTCAAGGAGTAAAGTTTAAGGACCACAAAAAAAGCCTAAGCTGGGTGAAAAGTGGTGGATATACAAAGAAGGGAATAGATACAGAATTTTTTTTTTCAGCAAATTAATAGAACTTAGTGACTGTTTATAGCCAATAAAGGAAAGGAATGGGTCAAAGATACCAAAAAGATTTCAGATTTGACGCTCTCATAGTGCTAATATCAGAAGTGGGAAGAAGAAAAGGGGAGACAGGAACATGCTGATTTGTGATAACAAAGGAATACTAAAGAGGAAAACTTTCATTATAGAGAGAAAAAAATAAATCTTGCTGAGGGTATAATTTCATAGTCATCGGTGCAGAGAAGTTCATGGGGAGTCTTGAAAATGCAATGCCTTCTAGGTGGAAAGAGACCAGGAGAGTACAGGAATCCAAGAACTAAGATAGTTTGGGGAAGAAAGAAATAATCAGTGAGCAGATGCATCTGAGAAGTCAGGGGCATTACTGGCTTCAAGAAAACACCCCCAAAACGACTTGTTGATGGAGCAAAGCTGAGTTCACTGGTGAGAAGGAACACTGCTGAATCTCAAGGGGCTGGGGCCAAGTGAGAATATGTATGAGATGTGGGGTTTGGTTTCAAGTGGGTCTTTAGATGCTGGGTCTTGTTAGGACTAGGTAAGAATCATGATACAATGATATAGGATTGGTGAACACTGAAAAGTGAGGGTTTTCAGGTGAAGGTTTTGAAGAGACTTTTAAAGGAAATGCTTATTTGATGCTATCTGTTGGGAAACACGACAGTCTGATGTCCATTTGAGTGACTTTTTCAAGAAATTTGTGAAATGAATAATAAAGTTATTTGTAACTTTATTCATATTGGACTAGAGTTTCCACACTAGTAAAGCACATTAACAAAGACAGTTGAAGTCGTGTTAGTGAAGACAGCAGGACAGTACAGTCACCTTCACGTAGACAAGCTGTGTGTTGTAGAAGATTTCAAGTCTCCTAAGTAATAACTTGCCAGAAAATCTAGGTAGTAGGGAATTGTTAGTGATCTTTGAAGTCATAGGGGTCTGAACTACTAGACAATTCACTCAAATGCCTTGTCTCTCAATTCCCCTTGGTCCCCCCCACCTCCCTGCCAGTGTCTAGTCTAGTCCTTTAGCCATTAGGATAAACTAACCGCTGGGCAGAAGCTCACTACCAGATTGTTTTCAGCTATTCAAACGTAGAAGTCCTGATTTGCATACTGTTTGAACACATTTGCAGTGCTAACTTCAAAACACTCCATTTGTGAATCAAAAGAACAAAATTTGTTGCAGTCTGCTGCAATTCTTTTCAAACCAAACATTCACAGCAAAAAAAAAAAAAAAATAGAAGAGAGGATTTTTAAATCACCACAGAAAGTAAAGAAGAGGAATTCTTTGCCTCTCACATCCAGAATACTTATATGGTTCTGAATAATAAATTGAGGGATGAACCTAACCAGTCCCCTTTTCCTCCTACCTTTGACCTTTTGTTGTCTCTTCATCTGCCTACTATTGGCTACTGTGGCAGGAAGCAGCCTATACCCATATAACTGCCCCAAAACAGAACCAAAAGACAAAGGGCTCATTCCCTGGAACCAGAAATCTCAAAAATATTCATTCATCTTCATCATTATCTTGTGTCTGCATTTCCTCCAGGATAAAAACAGAATGTACCCACCATAAGGTTGAGCAAATATATCACACCATCTGTGATAAGTACAGAAATATTTTTTTCTCATAAAAATTTTTTTCTTAGAGAATTCCTTTTCGTAGGATGAAAGCTTTGCCCTGTTGAAGCTTGTTGCGTGTCACAAAACCCTCACTCTTGTGTGTTCTGGCTTTTCTCAGTGGGGGCCAGGGCAATAGCTCAGATACCTACATCTCCACAGAAATTCTCAACTTCCTGATCTTAATCTTTGGGTTGTCTTGAATACCTGCATTAAATGATTTTATTCTCCATATCAGTTCCTGACTCAAAACTGCTGTGATTGAAACAGAAAATTGCACTGTGAGTCAGCTAAAAAGAGTTCAGAGGAGCCAGGGCCTCTGCAATTTGGATCCATCTAACTTATGATCCTATAGTGACATCTAGAGTTGACAAGGTAAAGACCCGCTATTCCCTGATGTGTCACCTCGCATTCATGCTCAGAATAACTTTACATGGGTCATGCATAAATTGTAGTCCACAACATCAGTGTACAACAAATGTCACATTTCCCCCCTAAATCCCAAATAATTTGATGTGATCCAACATCTTTTCGGGTTGTCAAAAAAATTCTATTCCAGTCATTACATGGGTTCCTCTGTACAACTCTCAAACCCCTTGTTTGAGGATGTCTTAGAGACCTTAAATAGTACAGGCCGTTCAGGAAATTTTCTTTCATCTTCAGCTCAAATGATCACCTCTGATTTGCTCATTGTCCAGGATATAGACAGACAAGGGTTTGAATCCCACCTCTGTCGGTTAGGCAAGTTAATCTCCCTTAATCTCAATTTCCTTTTCTATAAAATCATCAAATCTACCTCTTGTGGGGATCAAAGGAAGTGAGGGAAGGATGTACATGGACATAGAGTAGGTACTCAAAGAGCTTTTTATTTCTGAATTTCTCCTCATAAAACTTCTGCCTCCAATCATACTGCATTTATTTTTTCCTGCTTGGTTCCCGGCACTCTGCTGCAAGTATTGACACTCTCTGCGTGATCAAATGCTACATCAGCTCCTCTGAGCCCTTTTTTTTGACTAGCCCCCATCTTTCAGCATGTCCTCAAGAGCCTACTTTTAGCAAGAATCCTGCCAAGTCAGTTTAGCTAGATTCTTCCACCCTCAATATCTGATCACCCTCATCCTCCACCATGCACCCAGGGGACACTGGAGCATCCTGGCCTGCTTTCGGCAAGAATGCTATTAGGTCAGTTTAGCAAAGAATGACCCTAACCTCTTAGTAATTTTCCACCCACTAACCACCCCACCTCCCCCATTTGTTGTCTATAAATTCCCACTTCACCTCGTTTTATTCAGAGTTAAGCTCAATCTCCCTTCCCTACTACAAAACCCCATTGCAGTAGTCCTAAACCTACACTGACAATCCTAAATAAAGTATTCCTCAGTGTTTTCATGACTGTCAGAATAATTTTCTGTTTAACCGCACCCCACAGAGAAAAGTCACAGTGTAACTTTTGAGTACAGAAGAGAGGACTATTAAGGCTCAACCTAATCCTCAAAAACTCCGCTCTTTCGTCTCTGCTCCTGCGCTAGTGGAACACTGAACTCCACACTTTCAGACTGATCTGTGAGTAAAGAGGGTTGAGGAAAAAGCACCTTAAATCACGAGTGCCTGGAGACTAGGGATGACTGAGAAGTATAAATGACTGTGGAGCAACAATCTGCGATTGTTTCCACCTCCAGATAATGCAGTCTGGATCAAAATGAGCTTTCCTCATCCAGAAAAGGTGGGTCTGGCACTGAGGCAGACATTTCAGGAAATCACAAAGGCACCACCAGCAGACACAAGCAAACTATTTAGAAAAGGAGTTTATGTATCTCCATCTAAGCTGGTTGCCTTGTTTCCTTTTCCAAAGGTCTGAACATGTTCTCTGACACTGCAAGTCATTTTGCAAACCCAGAAAATGGTGAACATAACAAATGCAGTGTATCAAAACCAGAACAGTGGAAGGGAAGGAGTTGGAGAAAAACCCTTCAGCTTCACTTCACAATCTTCTGTCACACCTAACTCTTCTTGACTCTTTCCTATATAAGGAAATTCTTTGACAGAGAACTATAAAAACTTTGGCGAGAGAGATTATTAGAAATATGTCACGCATTGGACTAAAACTATCTGAATACCTAGAGCCATTAAATCAGTACCAATTAATTATATACTGTCTTATATTGTTTGGGAATTGTTACATGAGATCCTTTCATTAGTCTTAAAGGATCTTGTCTTCTGTATCTTCCGTAAGGCCTACGGCAACACTAGGTACATAATAGGTGTTCTGTACTTGCTTGTTGCTTAGTCTCACTGCAAACATCAAACATAGAAAGGGGAGCCATATACATCACAGTGCTAAAAGTGCTAAAAGGCAGGGCAGGGCAGGGATAGCAGTTTGCAGTCTATTTGATAGCATGGATTTTGTCTTCTGTTTTTGCCATAGTGTCTAGCACAAAGCTGGGTATACAGTAGCTTTTGAATAGATGCTTGGTTAACTGAACTTCTGTCACAGGTGACATGAAAATGGGAATGATAACTCAGATTTGTCACACTTCCTAAGTGTTCTTTATTTCTTCCAAAAATTGGTCTGAGACAATGAAGAATTTATTTGTTGCAAAAAAAAACAATATGTAACAATTTTCACCTTGAACTCTGAAGACACAAGCTATAAAAGAAAATAATGTAAATGAATTATTTCAACAAGCTTAACAAAGCCTCAGGAAGAAGATAAGTCACAGCTAATATGCACAATTTTTATGGAGAGTATCACAGTAAGAATGCTGCATAAATAATCAGGGGAAACAAACAAACAAACCAGCGTGGCTCTTTAACCAGCAAACTAGAGCTGTTCCAAGTATGTACAACTGGGGTTGTCATACTTTCTACATGTTTCTTATTCTTCCTGAGCCATATACTCAGTGATTAGTTACTATCACAAAGACTCCACAATTTCTTTTAAAAAAAGGCTTAAACCAGATTAAAGTTTACTTCTGTTTCATATAAAACAATACCAGGTATGCTCTCCAGGACAGATATATATATTAGCTCCACAATCATGAGAGTCTCAAGCTATATCTATCAGATATTTTTGCTATCCTCAATTTGAGGCTTTCATCTCCTAACCCAATGCGGCTGCTTCAACTCTTGCCATCACAACTGCATTCCATCCAGTGAAAACAGGAAAAGAAGAAGTCAAAAATATGCCCCTTTCCTTTGAGGGTATGGCAGAAAATTCTCACATCAGTTCCTCCAGAATGCAATCTACATTCTCACCTGGAACAAAGGAGGCTTGAAAGGCAAGCTGTTCTTCAGTTCTGCACTCAGTTAAAATTTGGGAGCTCTATTACCAAAAGGAGAAAGTGAGAATGAATACTGGGGAACAATCATCAGTCCTTGCTGCATAGGTCTATTGTTTAGGAATCTAGCTTCTCCGGGTGACATAGAAAAGTGATTCTTAAACTTGTGTAGGAGGTGAAGAACCTGGGAATCGTGGATTAAACCTAAACATGAGATGCTCAGTATCAAAGTTTCAAAAAAAAAGTCTTCCATGGAACATTAGTCCCACAAGATAGAGTGAAGAAAAAAATATGGTGTTGGAGTCAAATAATTTTGAAAAAAGCTATAACTTCTTTTTTTTTTCCCCCTGGAGATATGTGGATACATTCTCATTTTAGACTCTGAGAAAACAGTTTCACTTTGTTTAATCCAGTATTCCCGAAACATATTTGACTGAAGACTTTTTTGTGTAAGCCAAGAATCCCACAGAATTAGTATGCTTCAAAACACACATTGGAAGACAGATTTAATTTCATCTTCCAAGCTGGGAGCAACTTTACTAGCAAGAAATATGACTGCTAACTATAATAATTTTAAAAGTACAACTATAAGCTCTTGTGTTCCAAAACAAAACACGCCCTCAAACTAAGAATAATTAGGTGTTTCTGAGTCCCCTGCTTTATATTATATTGTGTGTATATGTGTGTTGCTTTTTCACTTGTTTTATATCATAAAGGTAGCAGGTACAAATGTTTTAGTAAAAACATTAGAGAAAAACTTGCAAAATCTCTATTGATTGGTTCAGTTTTTCCAGGAATTAGGAAATTACTCTGTTAGTATGTGACTGAAACAGCTGAGCCCATGTCACAGAACAGTCCATAGGAGAACAGCTTGAAAATCAACAGACTTAGCGACACTATCTTTTCATTCAAACACATGTAATCTATTTTGGGAGCAATGGCTAACACAAAATACAGCAAATTTGAGGGGTGTCTGTTTATTCGTTTGTTTACCTTATGTGCTGGTACTTCACATTTGTACCTATTTCCAATTGACTTTCGCTTCTCAAAAAACAAATGTTGATGTAAATAACAGCCCATTTTGCTAACTTATTAGATAGGGACAGTAATTTTATAGAGTGATATGTAGGTTGACTCATGTGACTTCCACTAAAAAATGCATTTGCATGCTTCATGCATTGGGACATAGCCTCTCTCTCTCTCTCCTCCTCCTTTCTCCCTCTCCATCTCCTCCTCCCTCCCTCCAATGTAGCAGAAGTCACAATATTTTCAAAAGTCAGATCACATGGGCCCTGACACACTCCTAGTTTTGGAAACCTGTTGCCACCTATCCTCATTCCATGGCTCAGTCACTATAAAATGGTTAATTTAAGGAAATATTTCCTGTTTGTATAAAAGAGTCAGCCCTACCTGCCCTGGGGGAGGAAATGGAGGTATCTGTGATTGGGAGGCAGGAAGGAAGAGGAGCAAGAGGAAGGGAGCCTCCTGAGCTGTGAGCACCACGTGGAGAGGTGGGCATCAAATTCAAGGAGATCCAAACTCAGATAGGTGGACACCTCAGTCTGCAGTGCCAAGAGGCTCAGGGGAGCTGTCTTAGAGACCACAGCCAACCCAGTGACACCAGCCTGGGACCTGTGCGGGGAAGCATGAGCAGTGCTGTCCTTCTTAGGCCAGGCAGAGAGGCATCCTGTCCATAGCAGCCTGCATGGGGCCTGTGAATTGTCTAACAGAAGTGACCCCTCTTAGAGCTACAAATTTTAGCCAGCTCATGCAAATCTTACTTTAGGGACAATACCCATTCCGAAATCATTTTAACCTCCAGGAAATAGAGGTTGATGCCTTGGATATTCATAGAATGCAGAGATATTGGAGAAGGAACTTCCCAGAACCTGTACTTTTGTGAGACTGAATAGAACTAGCTAGCGGTTTTGATCCTGTCATCCTCACACAAGAAGCTGAAAACCATACCTCTTCACAAGTATGCGCCACTGGCCAGGAACTATGGCAATAGTTGGGGTGGGTCTTGTGCTCCACCAACCCAGAGCAAAGAGCAAGTCCCCCAAGTGCATGGACCAAAGACAAAGGGAATACCCCCAACACAAATGGAAGACTCTGAAAGAGATGTCATTGATTTCTTTTCTTCTCAAATTCACATACACTGCCCAGAAGCTCTTGACCTTCCTGAAATCTCTAGTAAACAGTTATAGTGAGGGCACAATTACTGCAGCTCACAAATAAGACACATCCTATGCTTAGATGACAAGGTCAGGGGGCGTCAGTCTTACAGGAATAGGAATTCGTACAAAGACACGGCATTAGCTTTTTGTGTGACTATTTCTAGTGTGTCAACCTCATTACATGATATTTTGCATATGTGGCTCTGGAAAGCACAGTGTCTCCCACAGATCTTCAAACTATTAAGGGTGCCTGCCACAGGTCTTGTCAAGAAGACACATTTTTAATCCATAAATTAATATTCTTGGTTTATAAATGTTGGAGATTCCTATGCTCCCACCCCCAAGTAAACTATAAAAATGTAATTCCTGGAACTGACAAATCCAAGTAAAATGCCAGACAGAGTGCCTGCCCCTCTCTGGTAAGTGACTGTCCTGGGAGGAGAGGATGACAATGGCCTGTCAGAACTCTCTCCCCAGCCTACCACAAGGCAACATTTCGATAACATGCCCTGGCCTAAGACCCTTTTAGCTTTTTCTGGAAAATCTCCTAAGAGACTTCAGTAGTTAAGTAAATATTTGTCTAAAGGAAAATTTATTCCATTTAATAAATTGAACAAATATGTGCATTAGTACTATATTATTTTAACTTATACAAACAAGTCTGATCTTTAAGTTGTGACAAAGTACCCTTACAAAGAATCATTCTCAATTTTTCTGAAACAGGCAAGTCTAAAACTAGTAGAGAGTCTCTGCTCTTTTGTTAGGGAAAGCGCTGGAACTCGGTTTGGAGGGCCTTTTAATTAAGAAGTAAAGTCCCTTTCCTGCTCAGGAATGAGAGTTTGGGAAAGCACAGAGCTCAAGGGCTCTGTCTCCTGTGTGAAGATGTGCATTTCTGCAGATGATTATCTGGCTAGCTGGGTCCTAGGAGGCCCTGAAATAGGGAGAGTCTGTTTCCTTATCTTAAGGCCGTAGAAAGAAAATAAACCTGAAGAGATAGACATGGTCAAAGCAATCCCATTAAAGACGGTGGGCTGGCCACAGCACATGACACATAGCACCTGGCCAAGAGCCAACGACAGAGCTGGTCAGGAGAAGCCCCCGGAAGATGCACATGGCCTGAAAACTCTGTCAGCGATGATGTCCATTTTAGGTTGTTTTGGTTTTGGATTTGATTTGGTTTTGATCTTTCCAGTTTAGTTATTCTCTTAGCTATCCTTTTGTAAAATTTTGATAAGCATTTTGGAGGAGAGAACTGAATCTGCAGAGACTAGCTACAACCAGAAAGAAAGTGCTGAGATGGAGCCTGAGGTAAGAGATGGTCAGATGGCTGCAGAAAGCCCTTCCTATTTATTAACTGGAGCAGGCAGCCAACAGGGAAAGGAAGATTATTGTAAAAAAAAAAAAAAATTAATGGATAAGGGCTGGGCAATTACAACAATGTGACAGCACATAAACTGAAAGAGTAGTGAGGATCATAGAACAAGAGGTTTAACTTCTGCCTGGAAGATGACACAGGACAAGGACAGTGTAACACCACAGAAAGGACCCACCTGCGTGACCCCTAAAATGGACTTCAAATCTGCCTTCACTATCTGGTGGCTCCGTAGTTTAGGGAAAGTCCTTGAAAACTCTCTGAGCCTGTTTCCTCATCTAATAAAAAAATTTACTTATTCCTGCTTCATGGGGCTTCTGCAAAAACTAAGATTGCTTATGTAGGGTTTTTATGAAATATCTCATATATTATTATTTTTTAATATAATATAATATATTAACTAACATAATATATAATGTGATAGTATTATTAAATTATTATTGTTATTGACACATTAATTAAGGTTTATGAGCAGTTTCTTCAGTAAGGGAAGATTTAGAATTGCTATATCCTTTAGAGTTTATTACATGTAAATCTCTTTGTGAATGATGTAATTCTCATATGGAATATGGAGTCAGTATTTCAAAATAATTCTGTGTAGTCCTCACGAAGACTCAGGAAAAAAGAACATTTAAAAAACCCATCAAAGCACCAAAAATGTACCAATCTGAACAGCCAAGTATTGATGGCGATGAAACTATGGGATGACTCCCTCACACTGGGTTTAGCAGTGACATGAGGAACAGTCACAGGGTAGAGTTATTCAGCAGCAAGACCCAGCATTTCTACCATGAGATACATATCTTCTAAGAATGTTCATTCAGGCAACAAAGAGACATGTCTGAGAATCCTTACTGCAGCAGTTTCTGATGGGAAAAAAAATTGTGAAAATAATGAAATGTCCATTGATGGAAGAATGAATAAATAAATTGAATTGTATATAAACAACAGAACATTATTCAGAAGATAAAATGGATAAACCACAGGAAAAGCAAGTAGCAGGATATGTTCAGTAAAATGCTACTTAAAAAGAATTTGTAGACATCCAAGGTAATAATATATCACTTAAGAAAAATTAAATATTTAGTTACACCATAAAAACATGTGTGGTAATTATAACTACCTATGTCACTGTTGTAGCTACTGGTTGGTAAGGGCTACACAAGAGGTTTCAAATATCTCCATAGCATTCTCTTTCTATTAAAAGAAAAATGATATGAAGCAAATACAGAAAAAAGAAATTAAGATTTGACAAAATCTTTGTATTGGCTTTATTGCTGTTTGTGATATTACTCTCAGCAATTTTCTAAATTTTTGAAGTAGTTTACATTTTTAAAAGAAATCAGATTTCTAGGTTACTATGAGAAAATGGGGGCAACCTAAACCTAAATTACTTCACAAACTCTTTAAAAACCATTTAAGTGTGCAAAGAGAGAGATAAAACTACCTATAATCTATGCCTTCAAAGGATACAAAGAATATTAAAAATCTCATATATGTGGGGAAATAAATATCCCAAACCAACAGAGTCAGCTGCAGAGCCCACACCAAAGAAAAGAATCAGGGGAAAGAAGAGGATACAAATGATATGATGCCCCCAGGAAAGCCAAGAAAAATCAATGATGGAACTAGGATAAACAATAAAAGAACTCAATAAGATAGTAGGATATACAATCACTTCTATATATGCAATCTATAACCAATTAGAAGATGTAATGAAAAAGAAAACATCATTTTTGGTAGCAATAAACTAAAAACAAAATTCTACAGTAGCTACAACAGTGACATAGGTAGTTATAATAAATATAATAAAAAAATTACAAAAAGCTATAGGAGGAAAACATTCAAAACATGCCTAAAAGACCCAAAAGTAGATATTGAACAAATGAAAAGACATCCTTTGTTCCTGGTTAGGATGAAAACATCAAAAAAATGCCAACTCACCAACAATTAATACATAAATTTAAAGTGACTACAATAAAAATAACGTTTTTTTTTCTCTAGAGCTAAACAAATTGATTCTAAAGTATTTATGAAAAGTTATAAAATAAATAAATCTCAACCATGTAATTACAACACGGTGTCTATAGTTAATCATCCTGTGTTATATATTTGAAAGTTGCTAAGAGAATAAATCTTAAAAGTTCTCATCACAAGAAAAAAAATTTCTAACTATGTGTGGTGATGGATGTCAAATAGATTTCCTGTGGTGATCATTCTGCAATATATACAAATATTAAATCATTATGTTGTACACTTAGAACATAGTGTTATATGTCAGTTGTATCTCAGTTTTTAGAAAGATTCTAATTTTTTAGACAATTATACAAGATGATCCTTAGGAGAAAAAAAAATAAGAAAAAATAAACAAACAAAAAAGCCAAGAAGAGATCAAAAATGAAAAGCACTGGGGGAGCTTGTCTTCCAAGACAGTAACTTACAGCATTAGACTTCTGTAATTAAGGCAGTGTGGTACTGGCACGCAAATAGATGATCCAATGGAACAGAACAGATAATCTAGAAACAGTCCCAAGCGCTGTGAATTTGGTATGTTATGATGGTGTCATCTCAAATCCTTGGAAAGAAGATGGAATTTTTTACTACGTAGTGTTAAGACAATGGACTAACCATTTGAAAAAAAGATAAAATTGGATCCTACTTAATGCATTGAACCAGAGATCTAAATGTTTTTAAAAAGAAAACAGTACAGAAACTATAAGAAATATGGATGAGCTCTTTTATAACTTGTTTGTAGAGAAAATTATTCTATGAATGAGTCAAAATTTAGTAGCAATTAAGAGAAGACTGATAAATTTGATCATATAATATTAAACCCAATTTTTTCTACATGGGGAAACCATAAACAAAGTAAAAACAAATGACAAATTGATAAATACTTGAAACTTAATCGTCTTAATACAGGAGTTCTTAAAAATAAAAGGGGGAAAAAACCATAAAGGTGCATAAAATATATAGATATTTTACAGAAAAGGGAAAATGGTCCTTAAGCACATGAATTGAGACTCTACTTAGTTCATTAAAATTAAAACTACAAGAATCTACAATATCACACTTGTTAGACTGGAAAAGTTTCAACAGCTCGACAACACACTTGGTGAGACTATGGGGAAACAGGCACTCCCACGCACAATGGTACACCTATGGTATGCATGATGGCATGGAAGGGAGTTGGGAATAGACAACAAAATGACATATGTACCTATCTTCTGACTCGGCAATCCAAGTTCTAAGAATCCACCCTGAAAATACACTTTCATAAATTCTAAACAATATACGCACGTGTATTCACTCTGGTGTTACTTATAATGGCAATGTATCAGAAACCACACAAATGCCCAGTTAAAAAAATCATGGTACAATTATACAATAGGGTAATCTGCCACTATGAAAAATAAAAATGAATCTTTATGAATCGATACATAGTCACCCAGAATAGCAACCAAAATTCCTAAGACAAATAAAGTCCCAGCTCCAGGCTACCCCTGACCTTATTTCCTATTGCTTTCTCTCTGGCTTAGTCCTCTACAGCTACTGATTGTAGTGTCAAGTCAATGCAGGCACACTCCTACCTTCTGTCATTTGCACTTGATAACCTTTCTCAGAGGTCTACAGGCTTCTCCTTTATTTCCTTCCAGGTTTACTCAACTGTCATCTTCTCAGTGAGACACTCACTGGTTCTCCTATCCAAAATTATAAGCTCTTCTGACACTTTCTTCCTTACTTGCTAGATATTTTTTTTAGCATCTATCAATAATATACTCTATATTTTACCTATTTATATAATTTTAATATATCTCTCACCTACTAGAATGTAAATTTGACAAAGGCAGATTTTTTTTTCATCTGTTTGATCATTATAGTATATATTTAAGAGAATGTCTGGCACTCAACAAATACATGTTCAGTTGATGAATGGATGAATGGACAAACAGATGGATGAGTACTTCTGTTCTTCTGCCACTATTTCCTTAATAATTTCTCCCCTACATTTTCTTCAGTTTATCCTTCTGAAATTCCAATTAGTCAAAATTAGATATTCTGAATAGATTTTCTAAATTTACATTTCTCTATTATTTTTTAATTTCCATGTTTTTATTCCTTCCTACCTACTAATTTTTAATTAAAGTAGCATATTTTGAACATACAACAGTGCCTTATTTTCTGTTTTTCATAGCACATTTTTTTCCCTTGAGAATATTAATTAGAAGTTTTTATGCTTTCTCTCATTCTCTGCATTATATCTGATCTCTTAGGATGCTTTCCTCTGTTAACTTTGATCTCTATTTTTCATTTTGGAGGTGATCCTCAGCGAACTATTCTAAGTAAAACACTGAAAATGGTTGGAAACTGCCTGGGCAGGCCTTGTTGATGCCTGGGTTTCATTGTCAGATGATTAGGAAAGGAATTAGATCCCCAAATGTTTATGTCTTCTCTCTGGAGGCTGTTCCTTTTCTCTGGAGAAAAATCCATATATTCCCATCTTCCTGAATTACTGAAGAAGGACACAGAAAGAAAATCTGGGAAGGGTGTCTTACCCTCTCTTATCAGACTTGAACTTAATCTACTTATCTATGGATCTTTTTTCTTCTATCCCTGTGTTGCTGATCCCCAAATATCTATCCATCTGATGGTATGCCCAGATGACTGTGAGCATGAGGCTGAGGACCTCAATGTCTTGCCATCCTATTCAGACTTTCAACCAATTCTCTTATTTGCATCCTCTCCACTGACCCCTCACCCCTGCCTTCTCTGATAAAGCCTCAGGGATTCTCTGAAACAAATGAGCTCTTTAAGTTCCTTGATCAGCTAAATTGATTGCTACTCATTCATCTACTTTCTTTTCCTTCAAAAGCCTGTTACAGACTCTTTCTTCTCTGCAGTTTTCTGCTCTTTTCTCATAGTGAGCATTTACCTTTTTGTTCCTTATCTATCGTTTTAGATGAATTTTAGAAAGAAGAGATCACAAATGCTTGTTTTAACTTAAACTAAATGCTATCTAAACAAGATTTAAAATCTGGATACCATGCATTCAAAAATAAAAAAAAAAGAAATTAAGTCCCGGTTCTTTTATAAATCTACTCCAGGGGAGGAAACTGAAAAATTGTAACAACCATTAATCAAGGGGCCCAGTAACTGGATTGTAGTGCTTTATTTCTATTACTAGAATGCTTCCATGGCTTGTTTTTTTTTTTTTATTCTAGAAATGGTTGAGATACGCATGTATTGAAATACCATTCAAACTTAAAAAGGGATGAAATTCTGACACATGCTACCACATGGATGAACCTTGAAGACATTATGTTGAATGAAATAAGCTAGCCACAAAAAGATAAAAACTGTAGGATTTCACTTACATGAGGTACTCAGAGGAGTCAAATTTATAAAGACAAAAAGTAGAATGGTGGTTGCATGGAGCTGGAGGTGGGTGGAGAATCGAGAGCTATTTTTAAATGGGTACAGATGTCCCAGTTTGGGTAGATAAAAAAATTCTGGAGATGGATGGTGGTGATGGTTGCACAACAAGGTAAATTTGTGTAATGCCACTCATTTCTACACTTAAAAATGGTTAAAACGGTAAATTTTATATTGTATATATCTTACTATAATTAAAAAAAAAAGTGGTTGCAAGATTTATGGTAGGACACATTGAACATTTTGAAGGAAATTCTCAGAATTATTTTCCAGAACATGGCTTGCTTTATGCAATCTTTTAGACCATGATGCATGGGCCTGGATTAAATATTTAGGGCAAAACAGGCCAGTGCAAAGGAAAAAGTTGACATATTCATTTCAAATGCACTCACTGCTTACCTTTCCTTCTTTATTCTAAAATCATAACATAACAAGAATCAGACTTCACTCTGTCACAGTGAGTTTTCCTAGTTAGAGCTAAAGAGACCAGGTGAGCTTGTCACAGCGAATGAACTTCTGAACTTGCTTTGCAGTTGTGTGACACTGCTCAGAGGGGATGGACTAAGGGCTTCTGGAAAAAGTCGCTTTAATTGTGCACTACACAAGAGGCACCGTGCAATACGAAGCCCTGATGAGGATATGTTTGTATTAGCAAAAACACATCCCTCCTGCTCAGAGAAGAACTAGAAGTAGCATATGCTTCCCTACAGCATTTTCTTTGGGCAGAAGAGGCACCATTCTGACTTCTGTTCATCCTGCTCGGTCCTGGTAATCATCCACCAAATTCAGGCCTCCTCTAGTTAAACCTTTAATATCTTAGGGATATTTGCTTTAATATCAGAGAGAAGGTAGCACTTTCCCTAACTTAGCTATTTCTGTCTCTGTGCTTAGAAGGATGATATTTTTGCATTCACTAAAGTGTCATTTAATGAGAATAGCAAGCTGGGCTCCAGAAAATAAATTATTAATGAGAACTTCTTCTTCTCGAAGGAAATTAAATGAATAGCAAGTAGTCCTGTTATTAGATTTTAATGACTTTAATTTCTTAACACCAACTGGAAAGAAAATAACCAGTGTTATGTGTAATTTTTGATAATGGTAATAATATAGATTTTATTTGCAATCTTATTATTCAGTGAGAAGGTTATTAAGCAATTTACCAGAGTGTGGGCTGAGGATTGTAAAATCCCATTTACGTACAAATGATATAATGCGTTGCCATGGTGAAGAATGGGTCAAAACAAGATAATGTTCTGACTCATTTGATTATCTGATATAAAAGAAGCAACTTCATTTTCATAGTCCAGGAACTTTATGGAAAAAACACAAATATCCAAAAACTAAAAATTCTAAAGTCCTGTTCCTCAACTTGGCTGCATGTTGTTGTCATCTGGAAAGTTTTAAAATATAATGAAACCCGAGTTCCATCCCCAGAGATTCTGATTTAATGAGTGTGAGGTGCAGGTTGGAACTGGGAGTCTTAAAGTTCTCCAGGTGATTCTAATGGGCAGCCAAGTTGGAAAAACTTATTCTAGGTGGTGTCACATCCTTGCATACAAAAAGTACAGTAAAAGTGAAGTTTATTTATTACATATTTGTGATTCAACTTTAATGAGGCTTTGTGTTAGAGGTTGTTATATTGGTGTGTCTAAAGACAAGTGAAGAAATAAAAATATAGAAGTAGAATAGAAAGAGAACACTTAATAAAATAATAAATAATATAACATGACCAATTAACATATAGTATTGAGTATTTTTTATATATTATATATATACTATTATGATATATGAATGCCATAATAGAAATATAGAAACACATATAATCCTAGAGATTATAAAGGTCTACATTTAAATAAACTTCATCAGAATGATACTAGTTTGCAGTGAATAATAAATGTTGTTTCCAGAGACTATCTGGTACCTTTGCATTTTGAAGAAAACCATTGGCCCTCACCTGTAAAATCAGGCTGCGGCCAGGTAGTGCATGTGGTCTTGATACCAGACGAGGCAACTAATTTGACTTCTATTCAAGTCTGAGTTATTTAGCTTTATTGCATCCTATGGAGCATAACTATGATATTGATGTTAGCAAAGGATCCCAGAAATGCAGAGATTTGGTCTCAAAGGACATTGAATTTCAATCAATTATCACCAGTGAGTAAACAACTCATCCGTGTCAGAATGTACACTCATGAAACATTTCTTAAACACCTACTACTTGCAAAGCAGTGAACAGTATGAAAATGGAAGAATGGGAACTTTAACTCTATGTATAAAGTTATATTAATTAAGAAGGATCTGAGGCAAATATGGGTAAGTTGTAACATTTTTTCAGTGCAGCTGGTGAATTCCTATGTCTGCTATATTACTCTTTAGTTTTCATATACAGTTGACCCTTAAACAACACAGGTTTGAACCTTGCAGGTCTACTTATACGTGGGTTGTTTTCAATAAATATACAGTCAACCTATGTATCCTTGGGTTTTACATCTGTGGTTCAACCAAACGCAGATCAAGAAGAGTATATTTGGTCCCAGATTGGGAATCCACAAATGAGGAGGGCCAACTGTATGCATCTTCCTATGCCATTTTATATAAGGGACTTGATTATTTGCAGATTTTGGAATCCTGAAACCAATCCCCGACAGATACCAAGGGACACTGTGGTTAAGTTTTTAGGGAGTTGAAGTTATACTCAGATTTATGACGGCGTGGTTGTTCCCCTCGGCCCCCATGTTGTTCAAGGGTCAACTGCATGTTTGAAATATTTCACTTAAGAGCTCAATGTGGACTCTAAACTGAAGACATCTACAATCAACGAGATGAAAGAAGAGAGCTACATAAGAAACAATAATATAAATTTGAACGTAATGGTGCTATGGAATAATAGAGTAGTTCTCACTCTTAACAGTTCTAAGCTGATGTTAGTGGAAAGCTTTTTATATAGTGATGAGGAACTCAGATTCCATCTTCTCATGACTCCGCCATTTTCCCCAGCCTCTTGGTCCCCACCCCCTGGATCCTCAGCATCCAGCTGGCATCCTGGGGAACAGAGTGAAAATTTTCATGGTGGGTTTTTGTGAGCCAGACTTTGGACTGGCTCACCATTTCTGCCCACATTCTATTGTCTAAAACCCAGTCACATGGCCAGCCCTCAGTGAAGACTGGGAAATGTAGCCTGGCTCTTTGTTCAGGAAGAACAGGAAAAGGAGTTGGTGAACATCTGCACACAAAGGAGGAAGGTAGAAAGTACGTTCCATGCAAGGAACAGAGAACAAAAATGGAAGGATAGAGCATAGGTAGGCTGTCTGATATTCTGCTGGCATATACAGAAAGGATATGTAAGCTCCTAAAACAATGGCATACTTTTAAACTAGTTGTAAAGGCCTCTAGTCCCAGGGTCCCAGTGTCCACACTGCCAGCCCAGCTTCTGCCTGGGCTACCGGGACCTCCCTGACACAGCAGGGCTCCTGGGACCCTCCTCCAGCACTGTAGTCCCAGCAGTTCTGACTGACTGGTGCCCAGACTTTCCCGGCTATTAAACAATTCGAGCATCATCTCCAAACCTAGGGTTCTGAGAGAGACTAACAGATGTCCTCAAATGCCACACCAAGTTTGGATTTTATTCATTAAGAGGGAGGAGAGTGTTCATCACGGATTTTTTTTTTTTTTTGAGTAGGCAAGTAATATGATCAGGGCTCTGTTTAGAAAAATGACTCTGACAGCAGCTAATTTGGGATGATATAAAGAGAGAAGAACTAGAAGAGGGTATTAAGTCTTCTTTGTAAATGAAAGACACAACGTTATTAAAACAGCGGGGAGGCCACATCTAATTGGTTATTACTCTTGTCAAGGTAAGAAAAATATCGCCAGCAAACAAGATCAGACCGGATGTTATTACTCCATTCTAATCATCAGTGTTTATAGCTGCAATTGCTGTTGTACTGTGGTCCCATCAGTTTGAGTGGTGATGCTATTCTGGTACATGTCCGAGGGCCCTAGGGCCGGGACTAGAAGGATACCTCTGGATCACCAGCCTCCACGTGCTGCCTCAGTTATCTCAGTTATCTCTGTTGCCTGAAGGCAATATCTGGGACCTCCTTGTGCCCACCTTTTCCCTATATACCCCCCCCACACACACACACACACATATATAAGCTGACAGAAACCGCCTGTGGACAGCATCCTCCTGAATGGCTTGCTCAGTGCTCAACACCTAGATTCTCACTAAGAACTCTAGTTGGAGAGAATGATGCACAGGAAAAACAGTGGACTGAAAATACAGACTCCAGGATCCTGCCCTGGAGTCCCTCCCTAACAGTTCAAGCTCCTTGCCTTCGGGTTCTCTCTCTGTCAGACAGGGGAGCTGAACCAGACAAGGGTTTCCACAAACTCTGTCCTGTGGACATGGGTCTACAGGGAAATCATAGGTTATTGGAGGCAGAGACAAAGGGAACAGGGGGATCTCTTGTCAATACGTTGATTTAAGAGATAAACTAAACAAAATTAGGCTTCTTTGTAGGAAATTTCAGTGCCTATAATATATGAAGAATTTCTGTAACAATCTAAAGAAAGATATGGTACATAACATTAACCCAAATTATTTGGCATGAAGTCCTTTTGTCTTAGGGTGTTTTGACAGACTAATATTCCAAAGAACCCAGAGTTTTGCCTTGATTAATCTAGGGTCCCCCTCCCTCCATTCTTTAAGAGGCTCCTCAGACGACATGACTTTCAGAAAACTTGATGTTTGTCTTCTTCTCGTGCATTTCTGTATCACGTTATCTCTAGCATCTAGGACACTTCCTGGCCTTCGTCTTGAACTTGTATTTGAATCTGACTTTTTGGTGTGTGTGGGTCTGAAGTATCTGTGCACCTGCATCTCTAAGCCCATTGCTTTACAGAGTCAGAGCAACACTCCACTCATCAGTCTTAGACCCCAGCACTTAGCTCTCTGACCCTTGCCTCCTCAAAGCTTGCCAGCTGTCACATCTTCCCCCACACTTCTCTGCCACTGCTCTAATCTCACTGTAGTTTCCTAACTGTCACAAAGTAATCTGATGAAATGCAATGCTTATTGTGACATTCTACAACTTAAATTTCTTCCACAGCTCTGTCTTATCTACAAGATGAAGTCCAGACCTGCCCTGGGTCAGAGACCTCTGTCTTCTGGCTCCTACCTGCCTCTCTAGTCTCATCCTGCATCAGCATTAGTTTCTCTCTCTCTCTCTCTCTCTCTCTCTCTCTCTCTCTCTCTGTATCTCTCTCTCTCTTACACACACA
>PVKZ01002513.1:0-52891 GCA_004027375.1 Macroglossus sobrinus
GAGGAGGAGGAGAAACACAGAGATGTAGAAAGAGACAGAGCCAGAGTAAGAGAGAGAGGGAAGAAGGGTGGAAGAGTCAGAGAGAGTCAGTTTTAGTAAAAAAACCAAAAAAAACAAACAAAAAAAACAAACGACTCAACTTTTAAAAATAAATTAGTCAGCCATGTGCAATTAAAGAGGAAAACGAAAACCCTTGGTTGAATTATGTGAAAGGGGTTCATCAGCACAATTTCCCTGAAGGACTCCCCCCGCCCCACATACCCCTTTAAGATGAGGTTAGGCTCTTGCTGAACCTGCATATAGAATGCTGGAAATCAGGAGTGGGGAAAATAAAACCAAGCCCAAGACCATAAAGCCCTGTGGAGATACAGATTTCCTGGGAGAAAAAAGAAAGGGGGAAAAAAAAACATGTGTGAGAACCATCTTGTCTGATGTCAAGCAAATGAAAAGTCACTTTCTTTTTGATGATTAGCCGAAGAGAAAACACCCTTTTGGCAAAGTTCCACTTTGCCTTGAAGTTTGTATTTTTTTAGCATCTCTATCTCTGCGTAATTCTTTGCTATGTGGCATGAACTGTACTAAAATGGCAGTGTGTGCTTATCAGATCCAGAAAGGAAGGACTGGACAAACTGACATTTGTTCCCTGTCAGGTCTTTTTGTCCCCTCAGCGCAGGCAGATTGAGACTGAGGCAGCCTCTGACTTGATTTTAGTAAACTAAGACTTTCTTCTTCCTTCTCCGGGCTTCCAAATCACGGTTTCTTCTTCTAATGTTTAAAAATTTAAAAATTTCACTTCTTGTCTTGATAAAGAGCAGAGGAAAAGAAAAGCGTTCTCTCTGTCTCTCTGTCTCTCCCTCTGTCTTTCTCTCTGTCTCTCTGTCTCTCTGTCTCTCTGTCTCTCTGTCTCTCTCTCTCTCTTTCATTCTCCCTCTTTCTTTTGCAAATAGTATGTGGTATTAGACCATCACACATTAGTTAAAGGTTTACACTCTATAATCTGATAGAACTAGGTTCCAAACTTGGCTCCTTGACTTACTTATGTATTCCTGGGAGCAAGTATGTTAACCTCTATAAATCTAGGTTTGCTTATCTGAAAAATGAGGGTTACAGTGGAAGACACCTCCTCAATTATTTGAGGGTGAAATGGTTACTCATGCACAGCACTGCCTGGCACTTGCTAAGTGTTTAATAAATGGTAACCAGCAGTGGTATATTATATTTATGCATTTTTGGGATTTTAAGTTTCTTATTAGTCTTTACAGATTCCATCACTGTTGACCCATATGTTCCTGAAGGGAGGAGTCTGATCTTGACCACATTCTCACCTCACAAACACGCTTTCTTGGGCAAATACATATACTTCCATTTTACACACTCAGTTTTTCATTTCTGCTACTGCTCAAGCCTCTTTTCTCAGTCCCAGATTTACAAATTCACTTGCTGACAAGACCCAGCTTTCAACTACCACTAAAACTGAACTCACTGTCCTCTCCCCAAATGCATTTTTCTTCTGAGGTGTCACTCTCACCACAGTGCACCCAGGGCTCATACCACTCCCCACCTTTTGTCTGACTCTCCACTACCAGGGATTCACTGAGTTTCCTCTTCCCTCTCTGCTACCCGCTCTGTTCCACCCTCCTCACGCCTGTCCAGATGCCCTTTGGCTTCTACAGTTTTACTGTAATGAGTATTCTTGACTAGCCTCATTTTCATTTTCTCCACCTTCCAATTTATTTTTCACTCCATTGCTCTTGTTTTTTTTCACAACACTGTTTAAAACTTATGGTGGCTCCACATTACCTTCAGTGTGCAATCCAAACCCCTTGACAGGATCAGTAAAACCATCCTGATTTGGTCCACCCCTCTTGCTTTGCCCATCTTTTCCAAGTTGTATCAATTTCCTCACACTCCAGTCATCTTGGAATGCTGAGGACATTTTTCTTGATTGATAGACTTCTATTGGACTTCGTATAAACTCTTTCTTCTATGTGGAATACAATTTCCTTAATTTTTTCATTGGTTTATTTATTTTACTGGGTCATTCATTTCAGCTCAGTTGACATTCCCATAAAGCCTTTCCTGACTACTCATCAAATCTGGGTTAGATTTCCCTTCCATGGACACGACATCCTAGGTATTCCTTAATAGCATCTCTTACTACAAAGCTTGAATAAAGAGAAGTTTTTAACAATCTCTGTATCCATCATACCTAGAATTAAGTCTGGCACACAGTAGACATATGATATGTTTTCTGAAAGAGTAAATAGAAGAAAGAAGGATGGAATGGATCACTTTGATAGGAATAAATCTAGAAGGTTGATGGTCCTCCAAGACACAGTGTCTACATCTCGGTACTTGCCACAGAGGACTTTACCTTGTGAGATGAACTGCCTGTGTTCTATCTCAGTTATCTGCTTGTGGAGAGAACCTCAGTAGCTTATTGTACTCTCCAGAATAAAATAACATTGTCCACTAGGGTCAGGGCCCCAGGACTGGGAGAAATTAACAAGCCTGCTGCACAAGTCTTGTTCTTTTTAAAAAAATTTTTTATTATATTAGTTTCAAATATACAGTACATTAGTTAGACATTTATATAGTTTATTTATAAAATGATCCCCCTAATTGATCTTTCTTTCATATAGAAGTTTTGTTCTGACAATGGAGGTTACGTAAAGAATTTAAGTCAACTTTTTAAGCTACTTGGTGACCTAGGAGTCCTGAAGACTTTGGAAGAATGAATACAAAGATATTAGCCCCGAATCCAATCTTTCTCACTGGATATTACTGTTTAGTTTTTATGTATTAGTTTTTATTGTCAGCGGCCAATTGATGGCAAATAACACCTTTTCCACCTCATTTTCTATGATTATTTCCTATTTCTCTGTAACAAAAAATAATTTTGACAATGAATGAGTATATCTGTAGATCTTGGGCATTCTTTGAAAGCTTGTGGGTTTTTAAACTTTTTAATGAATTGCTGAGACCTAAATCTCTAGTTTATCTTGACTGTATTTCAGTTTGAGGTACTCTGATCAGCTTAATTCTCAAAGAATTTATCTTTAGCACACTCACTGAGGGAGTTTAAACATCCCCTATACCTAGTTTGGTGCATTTCCAATATTTTTGTCTCTCATTTTCATAAATAGAGAATTAAAGCAATGGGGATTGGGGTAAAGGTAGCATTTATGAGGAGGACTTACCTCTCTCTCTCATTAACAACTTCTATGGCCTGATTTTGCATTCAGTTATTGTAGGCCAAAAATTACTTTTAGCTGAGAGCCTTTTGTTTCTGTAAAGGATCTTTTGAGTACCAAAAAGGTCATGCCCATTTCTCAAGTGGGAAAACTTGACAAGGGAGATTAATAGATTAATCCAAGGAAATGAATGTCACAGTCTGGAAAGAAAAACACCTATGTTGTCACTGCAAGATTTTGTTAACTGTACTGATCCTTTATAGTTTAGGTGACAAACTTTCTCTATCAGTCACTGTCCTCTGTTGTGACTAGACAGAGGGTTTTTGTTTTTGTTTTTCTCATAAGCACAGCAGTTTTGGTCTCCTTTAAAGGTTACCTCAGAATCCCTTAATTCATAAGTTCATTGTCCTCAGCTACCCAAGACACAATGAGTGGAGGACACCGTTCTTAGGATGCTTGCAGATGTCTTTCCCCAGGTGACTCTGGTCTGTGGGGTGAATCAGAAGTACTGACCTAGACTGATGCTCCGAGAACCCCAGCATCTCTGATGAAGTAGTTCTTAACTTGGCTGCAAGTTTAAATAAAAATTTCAGAACTTAGACCCTGGTCTCAGAGATTTGTATTTAATTGGTTTAGGATAAGGCTTAGGCATGGTGATTTTTAAAAATCTCCTTGAATGATTTTATTGTATGATCAGAGTTAAGAACCAGTGTTCTTGGATATCTTGCCAACTTAGTATGCAATCACTATCCTTAAAAGCAGGCTTTGTAGAGCCATGGCCAAACACATCAGAACTTTGCTCTATTTTTAATTTAAGCCATATTTATTGTACTCTGCAGATACTGCAGAAAGAATGTCGGCTTATCCTTGAGAATTGCAGTTATAATATAACATCTCCATAAGCAGGCTGAGGCAAATGAAGCAAAGTGAAGCACTCAGGAATCTCCCCAATCAGTTGGATGTATAGAAAACAAATGGAATAAGTGAGGATGCCTTTGGAGTAAGTAAAATTATGCCTCTCAGACCTGCCAGAAGTCCTTGAAATAAATCATGGATGAAACAATTTATTTGATTTTTCAAAGCCTTTGATAAAGTTCTTGGTTAAAAGAAAACTCAGTAGCAGGGAAGGAACTTCAGAACTTCCAGGAATTAAGAACTGATTAGGAGATGGAAGAAATGACTATTTTCAGTGTAGCCAGCTTTGGAAGGGGCCTGCACAATGATCTGATCAAACAAGCTTTGTGATTTTTAGGATTCTTTTTTATTTTTAGTACTCTATTTCAGAGCACCCTTTGAAAAACAAGGATCCTCAAGCAAAGGGTTAATTATCAACTCTCTGCCCTCCTCTTTGTCCATGGTGGCTTATCCAGGACAGAACAGCAGAGTTGAGTGACTTTTTGTCTGACTTTAACCCCAGACCTTGATTCACACTCTGAAAATATAAGATCTAAAATGTCATAAATCAAATGAATCATAAGCATTCTAGATAGGCAGGCAGGGCAAGAACTCTAAGCAGAAATGCTGCTTGGAAATTCCACATCTCTCCTCCCATCTCTAGGGCCTGCTATATTAGTTCAGAGACTTCTTGTTGCCCAGTTAACCCAGGTCCCTATATCTTAGGTCCTCTAGAAGATTTCATTTCTCCAGCATCTACTCCTACTCCTTTTAATCTTAGTGCTGTTTCTTTGATAAACACTCATCACTCACTCAATTACTAGAATTAAAATGAGAGCTGTAACTAACATCCTCTCACACTCATTATCTATATACCTTAGCTCTAAGGTTAGGCATGTCCCCGAGGCCTGGCCAATTAGTATAGTCCATCCCTTTGGTCCCAGCAGATTGCATAGGGCCAGTCACCTTTCCCAAGTTGGCCCAATGAATTCTGGCCCAGGGTTTTTGCTGGAACTATTGAGAAAGGGGCTCTCTCTCTGCTCTCTGAGTTTGCTAAGCTGGTGAGTAGGAGCCACCATGAGTTAGGCAGCTTCTTGAAAAAAAGTAAATAAAACAAAAGAAATCAGAGTCAAGAGATGGAGCATGACATACTTCTTGAAAACAACTTTTGAGTATCTGGATCTAGTCATGTTTAGCAGATACGCCTTCTGGACTTTTCTGTCATATTAATTAGCAAATTCCCCTACATTTCTTTTCTTCAGTTTGTTAAAACTAAGTTTCTGTCACTCACAGAATCCTTTCATAGGGGTCCCTAGTGGATCCTTTCCTACACACTTCAGTGTCCCATCCTATTAAAACTAGTTTGCCCTATCTCCTTAGGGACAAGCTCTCAGGCAGTGATACACAGCAAGCCTTTCTAATAAATGAGTCTGTGCTGATGAACCAATGGAAGAGAGATGGGGGCTGACCCAGGTAAAATGTTTTAACATTTTGACAGAAGTTTTCTAGAGCCAATAGAGTGACTATGAGGAACACAATGAAGGAGGGAGCTGGGAATGAATCATTACTGAGCATCTTCTAAATTTCAGGTACTGTCATGTGCTTAACATATGTTACCTCATTCAGTTCTTACATACTTGTGTATATTACTATCTTTGTTTCACAGATCATGAAATAATATCAATAACAATAATAGCTACTACTTATTATATGTTATGTTCCAATATTATCTATAATTCTACTTTATCCATTATAATCATAATAACTTACAAGTTGGAAATTATAATTAAGAAAAGTTAACTTTACCATTATGCTGCTAAAAAGAACAAATCTGTATGTAGAGAGACCCAGTTTGGAAGTTTGGTTTGATATGAAACAGACCTTCATTTATAGAGACTAGCTGGAGAGATATTTTGAACTAAGGAGGGCCTCCCAGCACGTCTGACATTGAAAGGGGAGACAGAGTCAATAGGAATAGATCATGTATAGTATTAACCCTGAGCTCCCTACCTCAGGCTCTGGCATTGTAACCATCAACTTTAGTTAAGAACCCTAGTCAGGTCACTTGCTTAACAAGATGTAAAGGAGTTCTCTTCCTAGGACTGTATAGGACAACAAGAAGGAATGATTAAAAACACAATGTGGAACACAGCTTTTATCCAGCTTATATATTGTAAAATAAATCCTCACAGAACTTAAACATTCTGGATGCTCCTTATATTTTCACATCTGGTGTTAATTACTAGTTGGTAATATGTGGAGCTGGCTGGAATTAGGGGGTGGTTGTGAGTTCTATTAGTATTTTCTCCTTATGTTGTGCCAGTCTTGGGAGTTCTGTTGATCTGTGCTAACATCCTGTGGTAATTTGTGTCCCACATTTATCCATACCCATCTACTTCAGACGTGTAATCTTGTTTCTGAGTCAGAGTCAACATCTAACACAATAACTGTGCTCCTTAGGTGAATATTATTTTTCTAAATTACAATTACAGTTAGATTTTGTTTCTTTGAAATTACAGTCTGCTCCCCTCAATGGGAGTTTTGAATATTCCTAATCTCTTCAGTCACACATTTATAATCTTTTGGTTTATTTCCACAGATGGTTAAACTCATGCATTGCATTTTATAGATGGTGTCTCAGAGGGCAAATTTATGATTGCTGAATGATTGCTGGGTACATGGTCACTTCCATGCTTTATTCACATCTCTGATGACAGTCTCACCTTTGAGTGAGGCTGCCTACTTCTTCATGGGAAATCCACCCATTAACAATAACAAGGATACCTGTGAAGGGGATAGAGATCATGTTTTCATCTTTCCCTCCAAATTCCTGAATGAGGAGGGGATTATAAGTGTTGAAATTAGATTAGGACTATCAAAAACATATTAACTCAGCATCTTCATAACTTGAGAAACTCAAGTCATGGTTCTCTTTGTTCTGTGACAATGTAAAATCCCCATGTTTTTCACTAATCTAGAATAGAAAAACAAATAATTTGAACATTTAGGTAAAAGTCAACTGATAATCTCACTTCAGTCCCAGCATCAATATTGTCAATATGGCCATGCTAACTCAGCTTTGCTTGGCTTAGCATCCATATTTCTTACTCTCCTTCAATCAATTGCTATTTCAGCTATAGTTGGTTTTCACTTCTTTCTTGTAATTGTGTTTAATTAATGTGTAATTAATGATGATGTTAAACAATAGTTTTCTTTCACCCCTGACATTTGTCAGGAGCTGTGCATGTATTATAGCTTCTAGTCTCTCTCTCTCTCTCTGTTCCCTCCTCTTTCACCTGTCAGTTCTGCCCTCACCTGGACCAGAATTCCTGCGAATGGCTGAACATGAGGAACAACCACATTGATGCACACCAATCATGTGCTCCCTCTCTCCCCACCAACATCTTAGTCATATACCATATAGTGCAAACTATTGTCCTGTCTCCCAGGGCAACAATATTTGTTCAGAGACACTCAGGCCCAGCTCCATCTTCACAGAGGGCTCTCTGGCATGTTATATCAGTTGTCCTTCCTGCCTTCATCACTTGAACTTGACCTACTAATGCTGCCCTTTAGAGGATCAGCACAGTGTGGTTGATGCATCAGTGGGCTAATTATATATGACTAAGAAAGAGTTTGCCTCATAGAGTAGGAACTCTTGTGAGGTTGAAGCCTCCATAAGTGTTTGTGAATGTTGATGACTGGAGAGAAAGAGCTAATAATTCTCCTATCATTTTTGAGCTTCCTGAGAAAGCCAAGTCTAGTGGGTTTTGGAGGGAAGAACTGTCAATTGTAATACATGTGATGGCTAGAGGTCATTTTAAATAAGCTTGTGTGTATTTTTTTTCTTTTTAATGTGGATGGATCACAGTTTTTAGGGCTCTAAATGTTTAATCTTTTTTATAACTGGCTGGGCTTATTGGCACAGCTGGGTGTTGTAGACTGAAAATTCTTAGGGGTAATTTTTTTCTTTCCAATGGAAAGTCTCCCCTACTTCTTCCTAGGTTATCTGTAAAAGTACTTAGTATTACCTGACTTGTGGTAGGTGAGTGACTGAATTAGATTTGTTTACAGGTTCTTGGCATGTGTTTCTCAAAACATTAGCAAATAAAAACACCTAGAAGGTATCTGAAATACCCATGGACTGCCATCTTAATAGAAAAAAGTTGCAACAAAAATTTTAAAAAGTAAAATTAAAAATATTCAAAATACAAAATAATAGTTTTGTTCAAGAGACATGATATAGTTTGCCATCCTTTCCTAAGATGTTCTCATATCTGTATACAGATTTGTACAATGGATCTGTTCAGTGGTGGAGACTTTGAGCCACAGACAAGTTTCCCTATCAAGTCTATTGCCCTTTATTTGTATTTCGCCTAAATTTGAAAATCCTAATTCATAATTATTTCTTTCATAATGAAAAGATGTGAAAGGTGGCTCTTTCAGATAGTTCTGGATGTCTGCATAGAACACGAACTCCAAATTATAGTGTTCTCATTATTGTCTTGGTGTCCTTCAGTCCCTATATCAATGAGCAGTGAAAATATGAATGTTTGAACAAGTAAGATGATGCTGAATGTTTCCTTTTTTTAATTCATCCTTTGGTTGTATTTATAAATTTTCTTCATTTTTTTTGTAACATTTAGATATGACTTTAATTATGCCCATTAATGAACTATACATTTTTCCTTCTCAAAAGAGAAGAAAATTATTTTGGAAAATAGCTTATGTCAGGTATGGGATTGTCTGCATCACAATTTATTTCTTAAAAATCCTGATGTTTTATTTTCAACCTTAAAAAAGTGTTATTTCAGCTTTGAAGTGATAGGTTCAGGCTGTTCAAGACACTGCGATAGAAATGGTCTCTACTGGCATCCAAAGTTATGAAGTCCAAAAATTTGTATCCATTACCCACTTAAAACACTGTGAGCCCTTTGCTCTTGACATTAAGAACATTTCGGTGAGTCAAAGTATAGAAGATTCACAGTTCATTCTTCTCAAGGCACCACAATTTAATTTATATTCAATGTTTCAATGTTAAATCAAGATCATGGCTTAAAATGTTATCTATATGCCAATAATTCTCATTTATAGAAAATTCCAGGTCTAGCCTGCTTGTCCCAGAGGAGAATGGGAAATGCAGCAGGGTTAGCCCCAGTGGTTTTGCCCCCATGGGACCCAGCCGGGATCTCCAGACTCTCAAATGACTCACGGACACATGAGATAGATAAATGCTTACCGTTTGAGTTGCTGAGATTTTGTAGTTGTTTGTTATTCAGTAATAACTGACCAAAATACCTGATTCTCAGCATTACCTCTCTAGAGTCTATTTGCAACATGGCAGCTGGAGTGATCTTTCTAGAAGTCAGATTTCATCAGTTATCTGTTGCCCCTGCAATTGACTACAAATGATTCTCCTTTCACTTACAGTAAAACCAAAGTCTTTATAAGAATTCATGTGGATTGGATTAAACATAGTGGCATGAGAGATGTTCCCAGATCTCTCCCCTTGAAACAACAATAAGTTGAACACCTAAAACTTAACAAGAAACACCCAAACTGCATATCAGTGTGTCTGAGCGTGGGATCTGAGCATAAGAGCTACCACAGGTCAGAACCCTGGGTGTCGAGCAGTAGACTGTGAGGAACAAAGAAGCTGCCTCTCACAACTGGAGCTCCCTGTAGGAGAAAGGGGAGAGGAGAAAAAGCGGTGAGTTTCCTGAACAGCCTGTCTGAGAGTGCTGTGAGCTCCACTTAGCCAGTGGCAGTGCCCAGTCATCAGGGAAGAAAGCAGAGCAACAGGTAGAAAAGTGGGGACAGCAGAGACACAACAGTTGATTTTTACCAACCGCGATTGCAAAACTGAGGCTGAGCCATAGCCTCCAACTCCCAACCCAGAGGGCCTATCCCCTCATACCCTCTGAGAACACTGCAGAGCCCAAGGAGAGTCTGAGCAAACACTACTGACACTGTCACTAACACTGACAGGGACTGAGATTGAGGGTAGTAAGCACGATTAAACATCTATAAGGGGAAAAAGATATTATTAAGACTTTATATAAAGCAGAGATCCAAGAGGCTTAGATGCCACCTACTAAAAACCAAAAGAAAAACACCTTATTTGCAGTAGTCTAGGGACCATTATATAATAATTCTTCTTTTTGGAAAAAAAAAAGCAGAATACACTTCCATTAATGCCCAGGTGGAGAAATAGTCCATTAAACACCATGAACAATCAAGGTGACAAGGCATCTCAGAAAGAAAAAGAAAAATCTTTAGAAAATAAGCTTACAGACATAGAGATATGAAACTTAAACAATAGAGAATTCAGAATAGTACTTCTAAAAAAACTCATTGAGATCCAAAATAAATCATATCAACAATTTCAGGAATTGGCAAAACAACTAGATGAGCAGAATGTATTCTTTAGCAAGGAGATTTAAACCCTCAAAGAGAACCAAATAGAACTTCTGGAGATAAAGACCACACTTCAATAGTTAAAAAATGAAATAACAAGCTTGGAAAATAGAGTCTACTAAATAGAGGAAAGGGTCAGTGATATCAAAGATAGAAATCTAGAAATAAATCAGAAGGAAAAAAAGAGAAACCGAAAAATAAAAAATAATGAAAGAGAAATACAAGAACTAGCTGATACCATTGGGAGAGGAAGCATAAGAATAATGAGCATTCTTGAAGGGGAGGAAAAGGAGCAGGGATGAGAAAGAATTTTCAGACAAATAGTGGACGAGAATTTCCCAAATCTAAGAAATGAGCTAGAGCTTGGAATTCAAGAAGTCAACAGAATATCCAATTATCTCGATCTAAAAAGACCTTCACCAAGACACATCATATTAAAATTATCAAAAATCAATGACAAAGAATTCTCAGGGCAGCCAGGGAAAAGAATTCTCAGGGCAGCCAGGGAAAAGATGGTAACCTATTCAGGAAAACCCATTAGATTATCTTCAGACTTCTCAGCACAAACCTTATAAGCCAGAAAGGAGTGGAATCAAATATTTTAACTATTAAATGAAAGGAACCAGCCAAGAATATTGTATCCAGCTAAGCTCTCCTTTAGATATGAAGGAGAAATTAAGACTTTCTAGACATACAAATTGAGGGAATTCTTCACTACGAGGATTGCACTACAGGAAATACTGAAAGGGGTCAGCTCACTTAAAATAAAATGACAAAAAAAAAAGCATAATTTGGAGTAAGGTGACTAGCAGGCTGATAAAAGCAGAGGAGTACAACCCTTACTAGTAACGGCATTATAAGCTTAAAATAAGAAGAGATTTGCTATAGCAAGATAGTAATGAACTTTCAGCATACATAGGGACAAAATGAGACAATGGCTGAAAGGGGGAGGAGTCAAAGATCCAAAGGGGAATGTAGATAAGGCATGCACAGAAGAAAAGGGACAACTATATGTATACAACTATCCTTTTCATATTTGTAATGTTAACCACAGGCCAAAGACTTAGAACTAAAGTATATAACGTAAAATAAGAAGGACCAGAGGAAAAAGCCATAAAAGCCAACCAAAATAAAGAAAACAGAAACATAAGGACAAAGAAGCAATGGAAACACCAAGCTACCACAAAGCAAAAGATAAAATGGCTATATGAAGACCTCATATTTCAATAATCACCTAAATTTAAATGGACTGAACTCACCAATAAAAGGGCACAGAGTTGCAGAATGGATGAAAAACAAAAACCAACCATATGCTGCCACTAGGAGACACATCTCAGTTCCAAAGTCAAATATAGACACAAAGTGAATGCGTGGAAAATGATATTTCGAGCAAATGGCATTCAGAGAAAAGCAGTACTAATATAAGACAAAAGAGACCTCAGAATAAAAAAGGTAAAGAAAGATACTGAGAGATGCTTCATATCAATAAAGGGAATCATGCACCAAGAAGACATAAAAGTTATTAATATCTATGCTACCAATCAAAGAGTCCCAAAATATGTAAAGCAATTACAACAGAACTAAAGGGAGAAACAAACCAAAACAGTATCATAGTAGGGGAACTAAGTACTCCACTGTTAGATATGAACAGATCATCCAAACAGAAAACCAATAAAGAAATAACATCCTTAAATGATACATTAGACCAACTGGACATAATTGACATTTACAGAGTCTTCCATCCCAAAGCAGCTGCTTATACATACTTCTCTAGTACACATGAAACATTCTCAAGGATTGACCACATACTGGGACACAGAGATAGCCTCAACAAATATAAGAAGGTTGAAATCATACCAACCATATAATCTGATCATAATGCTTTGAAACTAGAGATCAACTGTAAAAAGAAAGTGGAAAGAACCACAAATACATGGATATTAAACAACATACTCCTGAAGAAAAATTGATATTACAGAAATACAAAGGATCATACAAAAATACTATGAAAAAGAATATAACACCAAACTTAATCTAGAAGAAATGGCCCAGTACTTAGAAAAATACAACCTTCCTAGACTGAATCAAGAAGAACTGGAAAATCTAAATAGACCAATCAGCAGTATGGAAATTGAAACAATCATCAAAAACATACCGAAAATTAAAAGACCAGGAACAGATGGCTTCACCAGTGAATTCTACCAAACATTCAAAAAAGATTTAATACCTATTTTCCTCAAACTCTTCCAAAATATCAAAGAGGAGGCAATACTTCCTAACTCATTTTATGAGACTAATATTACTGATACCAAAACATGCTAAAGATAACACTCAAAAAGAAAACTACAGACCAATATCTCTCATGAACACAGATGCAATAATCCTAAATAAGATACTAGCGAACTGAATGCAGCAACATATTAAAAAGATTATACATCACGATCAAGTGGGCTTCATCCCAGGGGCACAGAGATGGTTCAACATATGTAAATTGATTAATGTGATACAATACATAAACAAATTGAAAAATAAGAATCATATAATCATATCAATAGATGCAGAAAAAGACTTCATCAATACAGCATCCATTTATGATCAAAACACTTTACAAAATCGGTATAGAAGGATAGTACCTTAACATAATAATAACCACATATGACAAGCCCTCAGCAAATGTTATACTGAATGGTGAAAAACTAAAAACCTTCCCTCTAAGAGCAGGAACAAGGCAAGGCTGTCCACTATCACCACTGTTATTAAATATAACATTAGAGATACTAACGAGTGCAGTCAAGAGAAAGATATGAAAAGCATCCAAATAGGAAACGAAGAAGTCAAACTCACTATTTGCAGATGACATTATTCTCTACATAGAAAACCCTAAAGACTCCACAAGAACACTATTAGAAACAATAAGCAAATACAGTCAAGTCTCTGAATACAAAATCAATGTTCAAAAATTTATAGTGTTCCTATACTCTAATAATGAAGTGTCAGAAAAAGAAGTGGAAAGAATAATTCCCTTTGCAATTGCAACAACAACAACAAAAAATACCTAGGACTAAATTTAATGAAACATGTGAAGGACCTATATAATGAAAACTACAAGACCCTATTAAAAGAAATCGAAGAAGACACAAAGAAATGTAAAGATATTCTGTGTTCTTGGACTGGAAGAATCAACATAGTTAAAATGACCTTATTACCTAAAGCATTATACAGATTTAAAGCAATCTTCATCAAAATCCCATCGGCACTTTTTAAAGAAATATAACAAAAAATGATGAGATTTATGAAAGCACAAAAGACCCCGAATTGCCAATGCCATCCTGAAGAAAAAAAGAACGAGGCTGGAGGCATTTCCCTGCCCAACATCAAATTATACTACAAAGTGACAGTAATCAAAACGGCATGATATTGACAGCAAAACAGACACACAGACCAGTGGAACAGAATCAAGAGTCTAGAAATAAACCCATATTTATATGGGCAAATAATTTTAGACAAAAGTACCAAAAATATACACTGGAGAAAGGCAAACCTCTTCAATAAGTGGTGGTGGGAAAATTGGAAAGCCACCTGCAAAAGAACGAAACTAGACTGTTGTCTATCACCATACACCAAAATTAACTCAAAATAGATTAAGGACCTGAATATAAGACCTGAAACAATAAAATGAATAGAAGAAAACAGTAAAGGCTCTGAATACAAAATCAAGGGACTTAGGCTTGAAGAGGATTTTATGAATTTGATCTCAAAGGCAAGGGAAGTAATCGCAAAAATAAATAAAAAGGACTACATCAAACTAAAAAGCTTCTGCTCAGCAAAAGAAACCATCAACAAGATAAAGAGACAACCATCTGAATGGGAAATATCTATTTGCAAGCAACACTTCTAATAAGGGCTTAATACTCAAAATATGCCAAGAACTCATATGACTCAATAACAACAACAACAAAAAAAAACAATCAAATCAAAAAATGGTCAGAGGGCCTGAACAGATGCTTCTCCCTAGAGGACATACAAATGGCCAAGAAATATATGAAAAGATGTTGAACATCGCTAGCTATTAGGAAAATGCAAATCAAAACCACACCTGTTAGAATGGCTATAATTAACAAGACAAGTAATAATGTTGGAGAGGAGATGGAGAAATTGGTACTCTCATACGCTGCTGGTGGGACTGCAAATTGGTATAGCCATTATGAAAAGCGATATGAAGTTTCCTCAAAAAACTAAAAATTGACCTACCATATGATCTAGCAATACTTCTACTTGGAATTTACCCCAAAGACTTGAAAACTCATATTTGAAAAGCTATTTGCACATCAATGTTCATCAAAGCATTATTCACAAGGGCCAGGACATGGCAACCAAAGTGTCCTATGATAAATGATTGGCTAAGGAAGCTGTGGTACGTATATACAGTAGAATATCACTCAGCCATATGAAGACTTGAAATACTGCCATTTGCAACAACATGAATGGGTCTTGAAATAATCACACTAAGCAAAATAAGCCAGACAGAAAAGATGGAAAATCAGATGATATCACATGTGTGAGATATAGACCTAAACGCAATAAATGAACAAGACAAACAAATGGAGACTCATGGACATGGACAATGGACTAGTTACCAGAATTGAGAGGCTGGGAGGGGGAGGAGGGAGTGGGAAAAAAATGTTAAAAAAATTTTGTATATATAGTATAAAAAAAAATAAACTGGCATTTAAAAAAATTTATGGCAAAAATTCATTGAAACATTGAAAATTATGTGCTAATATACTGTAAAGCACATGTATAGTATGTACTTAATTCTGGGCTCATGAAATAATAAAATATCAAAAAAAATTCACATGAACTACTTCTTCCTACTACTCATTTCCTCTCTGATCTCACCTTGCACAGTTTTCCCCCTTGCTCACTCTGTGCTAGCCACATGTGTTTCCTTGCCATCTTCGAACATTCCAGACAAAGCTGGAATGCAGATATCTCCATGGTTCGCTCCCTCATCTTTATCAAGCTTTAGCTCAAATGTCATCTTTCTCATAGGGGCCTATGCCAGTCATCCTATTTACATTTCAATCTCCACTCTACTCCCCACCCTATTTTTTCAACCTCTCTTGCATTTTTCTATTTCCCTCTCCTATAGTGTTATCATGTGGTAATATACTAAACATTCATTGCTAAAGTCTACCATCTTCTAGAAGGCAAGCTTTATTAGGGCAGAAAACTTGGTTTTGTTCATTCATGTATCCTAAGCACCTAGAACAGTGCCTGACATATTTCAGGTACTCATTAGACATTTGCTGAAGTAATAAAAGTCAAGAGGTTCTCTTGACCATCAAGGTTCTCTCTGAGTAACACAGTGTGTGAATGGACACTTTTATGTGCCTAGCAAAGGCCTGCCTGGCCACCCTCACAGTATTTGGACAGGATGATCCTAACATACCTTTTCTGTTCTACCTCCTCGGCATAAAAAATTATTTTCAAGATGAAAAGTCTTTTCTGTATCAAAGGCTTTTAGTAACAAAGACAATAATAAGCTATAGGAAATTTTATTTCATTTATTTATCTTACATAAGCCAAGAACTGACTTATATTCCATTCATTGGTGGTATTGTTCAACTGAAAAGCAAAATACCAGCTGCCATACGCATATGATCACAAATGCTTTTCACTTTGAAAATCATGTCCTAAAGTTCATTCTTATTTCCTTCTATACATAATATAATTATACTGATTTAACAAACTTTTTAGTGAAAGTATAAGTTGGCCCATTTTTGCTGTTAGGCACACAATGTTGAATGCTGTTTCTGTGGTTTATGACTCTTCAACTTTGAACCAAATTTGTACTGAAAGGTATTATTCTGTACTTATTCTAGAAAAAAATTAAGAGTCATAAAGGTAAAAGAAGGCTTCATCTGTGTTCTGAAGATGAAGGTAAAGCTTTATGACCTCCTCTGACAAATTTCCTAAGAGATGATATCCTGTGAGAGGGGTGAACTGATAACTACTGAGTTTCAGATACTTTTCTTTTGTGGCTGCTTATGTGTCATCCTTGTGGATTCACCTTCCCAATCACCAGAATCACAGACTATGCTCTATGCTCTCACTAGAGTCTTGTTTGCTATGCACTTGTATACCAATTTGAATTATAGCAGTTACAATACTATTTCTATCTCTAAATTATGCTCCAATGATCTACTTTTGAGTCACTGACCCATTTTTATAAATTGTGATGACACAGTACTAACAACCAAAGTGCATATTTGACCTATATAAATAATAATACCCATTATAAGAGAAAAATATGGCAAACAAGATGAGCTGTGTCCTGTTAACTGAAGATTAACTGAAGATTAGATAACTGAAGAATAACTGGGGCAAACTGACTAATACCATCCTTATCAGACATGGACAAACTTTAAAAATAGGAGGCTGCTTGTGAAAATTACAGTTAATATTATACTTCAAATGAGTGACCTGGCTGTGAATCACTTTATTTCTGAAGTTGCCTGCAGATCCCTTGACTGAGAGTTAAAGACCACTTGTTAACCACATCTCAAACCTGAGAAACTCTGCTCCTGCTTTGGCTTCTCAAAATGTGGTCCAGGGACCAGCAGTCTAGTATCACCTGGCAGTTGGCTAGAATTGCAAGATCTCAGGTCTTGCTCCAGACCTTCAGAATCTGAATGTGCATTTTAACAAGATCCTCAGGGCATTCAAATGCATATCAACATTTGAGAAGAACTACTCTGGACATCCTTTTCTGACTGAGATGGATATCAGGAGGGTGTGCTTTCTGAATAAAGAAGAGCATCATTGCAGGCCTTTAAGGATGGCAATCCATACCAACGAAATTGGCAATCCCAGACTGAATCAGTAATCACCTTTTCATTTCTAGCTGGTGCAGAGGGTGTGGCATAGGTGGCTGTTGGTGAACATTTCAACAAGAGGCCCATAGTCGAGGTTGACTAGACAAGATTGGGCCCAATTCTGATTCAGTTCTCATGTTAGGATCCAGTATTATGAAAAGGAGACAATTTGAGTGATTTGGTGGATGACGTTTCATGGTCATGGGGGCTTGAAGGGAGCAGTTATTTTTTCTTCTTTTGTTCAGGCAGCAGCTGTGGCTCCTATAAACGATATCCTAATTGTGTTGCATGCCAGGGATTTAGAACTTGATGATTCACACGTTTTTTAAGTTGTTGTTTTTCTAGCCGGACAGTGGTCTCAGCAATGCATGTAGTTATAGCCTGAAAGTAGAGAATTAGAATAAAAATGATAGCACCATCCCCATCACCCCCTAGTCACTTTTTATCCAATATTCTCCTTATGACCCCCACAAACGTGATACTATCTTCGGCCCTAAGTCCTGCCCCAGCCATTGCTCCCGTTTCTCTCTTTCCCTGGAACATCTTCCCTGCATTCCCAGCTTTTATAGCCCATTGCAAACACCACTTCCTCTGAGAAGCCTTTGATGATTTCCTGTAGATAGATTACATCTCTCCCCACTCCCCATAAAGTCCCTGTAATCTAGTGATTCTCAACCTTTGCTGCACATTAGAATCACGTGGGAAGCTTTAAGAACTCCTGACATTCAGGTGAAAGCCCAGATCAATTAAATCAGAATCTCTAGGGGTGAAACCCAGGCGTCATCAGATGGTAAGCTCTCCAGGTGAATCCAGTGTTCGGCTAGGGTGGAGAACAAGTACCATAACCCCTCCCCTCTTTTTTTAAAGGTTCCTCTTAAGCCTAATTCTTCTATAAATTACATAAGAGACCACTGTTTCACTTTATCTCTATGCCCAGGTTGTAAGTTCCTACAAATCAGGGACAGAGTTTTCTCATCTCTGTACCCCTTTATAACATCTAGCCGATAGCTCAGTGAACTTAAACATTGCTTCACTCTGCTGTGGGTCCCTTGGGTGACCACTGACTTTAAGAGAGTGTGTGGTCACTGCTATTCTTGCTGCCACTATCACCTCCATCTCTCTATCTATATGTTCTGAAACTAGGACAGTAAAAACTCTGGTATTCTAGGGCCCTTATCATTAAGCAAAGGATTCTACCCTGCTAAAAAAAAGTGTGCTTAAAGTTATAGAGGGCTACAAATTTTTGTTCAGAAAGTTTTTGTTCAAATTATCTATTGCTGCATAATAAATTACTGCAAAATTTAATGGTTTAAAAAAACAACAAATATTTACTATCTTATGCAGTTCCTGTGGATCAGGAACCTGAAAGTGTTTTAGTTGGGTGGTCATGGCTCAGAGTCTCTTATAAAATTGCAGTCAAAATGTCAACTGGAACTATGGTCATCTGAAGGACTAACTGGGGTGGAGAATTTACTTCCAACATGGCTCACTCACATGGCTGACAAGTTGGTGCTGGCTGTTGGCAAGAGGCCTCAATTCTTTGTCACATGTCTGTGTGAGTGTCTTTATGACATAGCAACTGATTTCCCACCAGAATGAGGATCCAAGAGAGCATGGAAGAATTTGAAATGTCTTTTATAATTATGTACTGTTATCTACACAATATCATATTGATTACACAGATCAATGTGAGAGGGGACAATACAGAGGACTTAATTTTTCTTCATTGCAGAAACCGTCATTTAAATGGTTCTATTTGGAGGAGCATTTGCGATTTGGCTACCTGGAATGTGTCATTAGTTTGGCTCAAATAAACTTTAATACAATTTTTTAAAAAGTGGTTCTGTTTGATCATCCACAAGATGGTCATGGGATATAGGCTGGCTAACCCAATAACTGTGCTCCTTAGGTGAATATGATGAAAAGTTGGCATATGATTCAAGCAGAGCCAACCACTGTCACTCCTAGGATTTTGCTAGAGCAATTCAGAAAAACATGTCTGTCCTCTTGGTTTTGAAATTACTGGCTATAAGGATAATGAAAGCCTAGAGCTGTTGGTGGAAATTTTTGCCGTTGGGCCTGTTGAGTGTAAGGCCAAAATGGAGATGATCAGAGAAAGCAGATATGGGGAGAGACAGACAGAGAGAGAGAGACAGACAGAGAGAGACAGAGAGAGAGAGAGAGAGAGAGAGAGAGAGAGAGAGAGAGAGAGAGAGAGAGAAAGCATCTTGATGTCCTCATTTGTTCCCTTTGTTCCCTTATATTCAACCTCACTAAAGCATACTTCCACTCTAGGACTTCTAACTTATACAACCTAACATTTTTGTCCTTCAGCTATATTAATCTAGATTTCTGCCTCTTAATATTATGTCAGCCCTACTAATCTGGGGCCTGGAAGCCCAGCTTATTTTGGTTCACTTTGCTTTGCATGTGGCCATCTTCCAGTCTCTGATCTGATCACTGTAAGCCCCATGAAGCTGATGTGCATCTATCTGTTTTTCTGCCCCTGAACCTGGGGAATCAAGGGTTTGTTGATGAAAGAAAGTCCAAACCTTAGAAAAAATTTATGAGTTTATCCAAGTCAATTTTGAGGACATACCTGGAAGCAAGCTCTCAATGTATTGAGAAAATGCTCTGGTAATGGTGGTACGGCATTTCATTTTATACATTTAGAACCAAAGGAGAAAATGTAAGGAAAGTTCCATGAAACCCATTGGTAGTAGATAAAGGAGGTGGGAGAATCAAAGTGGGAAAATCTCTAGGATTGAATAAAAAGTAAAATAGAGAAATACATACTTCTTTTACATTGATGGGTACAGGATAACTAACACTTAATATTGGTAAACAAAAGTTCCAGAGGACTCTTCTGAGAAATTAAAAGAATTTTATTCTGATGTGTTTTGAAGATCAGAGAATGTAGCATTTGGCATGAACTGAAGGGACACTCTGAAGTGGGGAAAATAAGGCAAGGGTTTTAAAGGTGAGAGTCACAAGGTGTTAACAGTCAAAGGGATGCCTGAAAGGGGAAACGGGACCATGAACTTACATCATTTATTTTCTGATGGGTAAGGGCAACTGGACTGTTAATGGTTGGCTGACTCAGTGGCTGGCAAGTGGGCTTGTGAGATAAAACAATGGGTAGTTTCAGTTAAACATGGTTAGCAGGTAAAATCTTGGGATGTGGCCAATTGCTAGAGTCATAAGACATGGTTAGCAGAGGAGTGGGTGTCACAAGGCAGGGACCAACAACTTAGTTTTCCTTGGAGTCTGCAAAATAAACTGGTAAAACTAGCTTTGTAGTGAAATAGACAATGCAGAGAATGCAGTTCATCAGGTAAAGAAAGTCAGAATTTAAACTGCAAAATGGCCTAGTCACTTGAGTAGGTCAGAGACCAAGTTCCGGAAGGGTCTAGATATTCAGTCACAAAATTATGATATTACAATACTCATGGTGCTGGAGAACTGGGAGCTCCTGCAACCAGGTCCTTGTCTTATGCTATGAGAAAGAATTCAAGGACAAGATGAACAGAAAGCAGGTTTATTAGAGCGAAAGTGCACAGTCAAGAAAGGAGTGTGGATGAACTGAGAGAGAGAGAGAGAGAGAGAGAGAGAGAGAGAGAGAGAGAGAGAGAGAGATAGCGTGTGTGTGTGTGTGTGTGTGTGCGCGCGCACGTGGAACAGGAGGAGTCATCCATAGGCTATCTATCCTGCCTCACTCACATATATAGCAAATAGATATGGTACAGGGGGAAGAAGATAACACTGAATTTGGTGTTCTTGTGCTCTGGTGCCTGCGGTTGTGTTCTCAAGGGGTCTGGAAAGGAAAATTACTGACATTTCAAAAGTATGTTATCTTAGATGCATAAGAACAATGGACAGGACTTGCTTAAGGTGAAAATTGACCTTTGCTAAGGAAGCCATAGATTAGGGTGTGCCCCATTAAGGATTTATAATCAGTCCATTCTGTACAGTTATTTTTGGTCATTGAACTGGTTAGGCCTGCCATGTGCCCCAACTGAGCTTGTCAGTTCTGCTATTTAGCCTCTTTTTTGTTCATTTTCTTAATGTGTACTGACAGATTTGTGTTAAATCTGCCTGTAACCTGGTATAGTGGGGGAAAAAATTATGGTCTTTTGATCTATACTCTGGGGTTCAAAAGTCCCATTCGTCATTAATCAACTGTCTGATCTTAGGCATCTCCATCTCCCAGGTTCATATATATAAAGCAGGGCTTGTGATGTTTTAAAGATAGTGTGAAGTTAAAATGAGATGTCATACATGGAAAAGTGAGGCTTATTCTTCCAGTGGTAGGTACAACTGAGCTCTACCTACACAGAATTTAATTCAGTTCAGTTTCATTAAATCAGTGCATCCTGAATGTCTGTCATCTGCAAGATGATGAGTGGACGATGGGGTTTCAGGGAGGGTGACCTGCTAATTTTGTTTAATTGAGGGCTGTCTGTAGACCAGTAATGGAACTGGTGAGCTTTGCTGTGTAATAGCATTGCTTTTGGCCACATTATGAAGTAGGGGGCATTTGAATCTGTTCCCTTGCATTAGGTCTTTGCTGACTAGTTCCCATGTAGAAGATAGCACGGAGGAGGATGCTGATATGCAGAGAAACTGATTCACATAGTGCTGCAGTGCAGATGGTTCAGTTTCTTTCTTTACCCATTAATGATTTTGATATTGGCAATTCCTAACATTGATTTTCAGTAGTACATTGTAAGGGTTTAATAAATATTTGTCAAACTGAATGAATAACAGGTGGAATATTTGGGAAGCATATGGAGCCTTCTACAGGTAAGTTTATTACTCCTTGCAACTTCCCCCTCACCTAGTTTAACAGCTGTTCTGCTCTGATTAACAAATGCCTCTGATTTTTTTTTCCTAATCTCACAGGTGGTTACATAAATATTTTCTTTCAGGGCCATCCCATAAACATCAATTATTCTTGAACTGAGATCTTTCAAAGTCTTGAAACTTTTCTTGACAATGTCTTCTAACTCTTCCCCCATCTTGAATCCAGAGCCACTCTCAGAACTGATCATACATAAATATAGTATCATTGTAAAAATTAAAAATAATGTGGATAAACCAATGGTTCTCTTGACCCAGCCCTCTTAATCCTAGTCCTCTTATGGTTATCAGCCAGCTGTGGATCATTATAGACTGAATTTTCACTAACAATTTATTTTGAAAATATTGCCACATGAGTGCATGCATATAAACCATCTCTACACAGAGTATAATGGCTGCAGAGAATTCCCCAATATGGCTGTACTGTAGTTTAATGAACTCTTCTGCTATTGATATATATTTTATCCTCCAATATTTTGTAATAATAGTGCCACAATAAATGTAATTTGGTATGTATCCTTATGCATAAATGCCAATATTTCTTTTCTACAGAAATGCCTAAAAGTAGAAATCCAGATAGAAGGTATATATATTTGATTTTGCATATTCTTTACATAGTTTTGTATTCAGTAGTGTTTCCTTTTTTCATGCATTGGTAATCACTTTGTAGTTTCTACCAGGTGGCTTTAGCCAGGCACTGGCTATGGCTGATCTTGACCTGCCTCAGACCCCCTACCAAAAGGCCCTAGAACTAACACCCTCAGTGGACAGCTTCAGACCACAACTGAACACCACCCAACCACTTCCACAAATGACACACCCAAAGGGCAAACTTGGCAAGCACCAGAGCCCTGCTAAAGCAAGTCCCACTTTGTGTGGTCAGCCCCTGCACAACAGCTCTTCTGCTGTAGTCATATTCATTCCTCACAGCCCGTCAGCCTGAGGGTTAATCTATCCCACTGACATGCCAACCAAAATCAAGGCCCAGTAGCACAGTCTCCCTGGTCATTTGATCTGGGTGCTCTAGGTATATCTCTTGTGTGTTTATCTGATGTCACTAGCCATCAGATAAATGCAAATTAAAACCACTATGAGATATTACCTTGCACTTGTCAGAATGGCTCTCATCAAATCAACCAACAAGTGTTGGTGAGTATGTGGCAAAAAAGGAACACTCATGCACTGTTGTTGGGATTGTAAATTGGTGCAGCCAATATGAAAAACCATCTGGAGGTTCCTTAAAAATAAATTAAAAATAGAACTACAGTAAGACTCAGCAATTCCACTCTTGGGTATTTATCTGTAGAAATCTAAAACACTAATTGAAAAAGACATCTGCAAAACTATGTTCATTGCAGCATTATTTATAATAGCTAAACTACAGAAGCAATGATAAAGATGTGGCACATATGTAATGTAATATAACTTGGCCGTAAAAAATAAATGAAATCATGCCAACATAGATGGATTTTAAAAGTATTTTGGTAAGTAAAATAAGTCAGACAGAAAAAGACAAATATATGATTTCACTTACATGTGGAATCTAAAAAAACAAAATAAAAAAAAACAAACAAAATAGAAACAAATTCACAAACACAGAGAACTTTTTGATGGTTACAAGATGGAAGAGATGTTGGAAGGTTGGATGAAAAAAGGAAAGGATTAAGATGTACAAATTATTAGTTATAAAACAGTCATGGGGGAGAGAGAAAAAATGGTAGATAATAGAAGATCTGTTCATCCCTCTGACAACCAAATCAGAATTGTGACAGAAACAATAGCAAACAGCAAGAGAAGTCATCTGGGATCTAGATGAACAAGCCCTGCAACTAGGGAGAGAAATAAGAAATCACCCTGCAATGGGAGAAAGTAGGTTGGGGTCAGGACTAGAGACTGCCTGGTTCCAAGCAGCTGCATGGGACAGAGACTACCACAGCAGTAGCTGGCAGCAGCAGCAGATGCCTCTTAAAGGGGCTATGTCCACGAGCAAACTTTTGAGGTGATAGATTTGCTCACTCTGAGCACCAGCATTGGGTCGACTGCACAGGGGGCACCAGGGACTTACAGGGGGACACTGAGTTGTCAGAGTGAGGACCAGAGGCTAAAATCTCTCCTGAACAGAAGTGCTGGCAGTATTCATTGTTCCTCTTTTGAGCCCTTCCCCATCCCAGTGTGTGGATGCAGTGCTGCCATAACTGAGATGTCATCAAATTGAATGACAGAGGTCACTCTGCCCAAAGGATTTCATGAAACTCCACCTCTCCCAATTCACGATCCCACCCAAGCCATATGTATCCTCAGTGAGTCAGGAGCCCCTTGCTGAGCAGCACCTAGACTCAAACTGGTGGCAGCTGGCTATGGTTTCTGGTGTTGCCTTTTGAGGCAACTATAAACACAGCATCTGTGGAATCTTAACAGATGGCCCTAGAGGTACACAGGCTGGAGCTAAAGTTGGCCTGCAACTGAACACCTCTCAGAACTGTGTCACTGGACACCTACTTAACAAAGTCACACTAATAAGACCAAGAAACTTAAGAGCTTTTCTTAGTACAAAGAAACAGACACAGAAATGCAGCTCAAACAGAAAGACAAGGAAGCAGAAACCATATAAGAGAACAGAACAGAGATCCAGAAATAATGGAGTCAAGCAATCTAACAGATGCAGGGTTCAAAATACTGGTTATAAAGATGCTCTGTGAATTTAGGGGATTAAAGATGAATTCAGTGAGAACTTAGATAACAAAAAACATAAAATGGAAATGGAAATTATAAAAGGGAACAAGTCAGAAATGAAGGACACATCTGAAGTGAATAGTATATTAAATAGAATAAACAGAATGAATAAAGAAGAGGATCAAATGACTTATAAAGAGAATGGGAAAGCCAAAGACACCCAATCAGAATGCCAAAAAGAAGCCAAGACTATAATAATAATTTAAGAAGCCTATGGGACACTATTAAACATAAAAATATCCGTGTCATAGGGGTACCAGAAAATAAACAAGACGTTGAGCTATTTGAAGAAATAATGATAGTAAACTTCCTTAACCTAGTGAAGGAAATGACATAAAACTTCAGGAACCTCAGAGAGGTCTAAAAACCAGGAACCCAAAGAGGCCCACACCAAGACACAACATAATTAAAATGGCAAAGGTTAACTACAAAGAGAGATTCTTAAAAGCAGCAAGAGAAAAGCAGATAGTTACCTACAAGGGAACACCCATAAGACTGGCAGCTGATTTCTCAAAAGAAAATATGCAGGACAGAACGACTTGGCAAAAAATATTTAATGTGATGAAAACCCAGGATCTAAAACCAAGACTACTTTATCCAGCAATTTTTAATCCATCCACTTTAAAAATAGAAATAATTTTTTTTATGAATTAAATTTCTAAATATATTCATGAGTTTATTTCTGTACTTTCTGTACTTTTCTTGATTTCTTTGCTTATTTCTCAGTCAATACTACACTGTTTTGGTTACTATAGCTTTGTAATATATTTTGGTATTTATAAGAAATCAATTGATTTTTAGCTGTCTGTTTTGTACAAGATATTTGATTGGTTAGATTGAGACATATTTGTTTTTAAATGTCAAAGATCTTTTACATAGTTTGCATTAATGTGTGTTGAATGATGAAAATGAATAAGCCCAGAAGCTATTGGTGCTATTGGTGCTACCTTTATATCCTCAAAGTCTCAGAGATCATGGTGAAAATAACAGCATGCTCAGTTTTTACTCCATTTACTATTGTAGTTTCAGTGCTTCAATGAAGTATTTTATAGAAATCTTTTTATTATTATTTAATTTGTTTTGGAGTAAATAATGCATCTATATAGTATTTAAACCCAAAAGGTATAAAAATAAAAAAGCTAAGTCTCCCCTCAGTTCTTAGGCAATTATACTGCTGATTTCTCCTGTAACCTTCAGAATGGCAGCACATCATCCACTCTGTTCTGCATCTTGCTATTTTTATTTAATAACACATCTTGGAGATTACTTCATATCAGTACATAAGATGCTTTTTCATGAGATAGTTGTGTTGTATTATTTAACCAGGATGAAAATTCAGTTGTTTTAGTAAATATCTTTTGTATATATATTATTCTCAAATACCTAGAATAAAAGTTCTACATGTGAAACCAGTGGTTTAAAGGGTATTTGAATTTTTTAGTTTTGTTATATATCCTTAAGTTGGCCTCCAAAAAATATCTAGAAATTTCACGAATGAAGACCATAATGGCATGTGCCACCAGCCTTTAGACTTCCTCAGATATGCATTGAGTAATGGAGAAACATCATAGAGGCTCTAACTGAGGCCCTGACAGCCAGTGGAACTGCATGTGCGTGTGGATGTGTGTGCATGCACACCATGTGTATGTACACATGAATGAATGTGTGTGTGTGTGATGTACACCAGGTAAGAAGTATAAGAAAAAACTATAAGTAAATTAATTATTAGAGTCCTGCTTGATGCTGTAATAATGAGTGAAAGTGTTGGTGGTTTGAATAAAGCTCCTTTGACTTTATTATTTATTAGAAAATAGCAGTAAATAATAGGTTTGAATTTCACAGTTCTGATGCTGCTAATCCAAGCACACAGCATTTCATAAGATCATAAATTATTATCCTTCACAAGAGAAGTATAAAGAAAATTTGGTTTTATAAATTTTTAATTGGGACACTAGCCTCTGTTCGGATCTTGGGCTGATTCAGAGAGAAGGAGAATGGTAATCACCTCTTGAAACTAGAATACATTTTACAGATTTGGCAATGCACAATTTCCTCAAATTTACAGTAGGGTACTTACCTGGAGTCAGCTGGAATAGGAGATCCAACCCAGATTACACAGTCCTTCATTCTCCTTGTTTGCAATGGTTAGCTAGAGAGAGATTTTTTTCCTAAGCAGAAAAAGGTCTTTGCCTGTGGAGTAGGAGGCTATTTTTTTCTATGTCCTCTTAGTGAGTTAGTGATGAATTTAGACTGTGTATCTTCCCCTTCCTACCCATCTCATTTCCATCTGGTATGTCATATTTTTCTCCTTTTTCTCCACTCCTGCCCCGACTAATGTTTGTCTGTTTTAAGGGAATCTTCTCTTTTCCTGGTGTGTCTTTCTCTACACAAAAGGGAAGACGCAAAATACCAAACTCTCTACTCTCCTTTTCACACGATAAGGGCAGAAATAAGATGAATCTTTATTTTCTGCCTTTCTTTTCTTTCTCCTCTATTATCTCCTCCCCTTATTTTCAAGGCTCCTCATGACTTCTGGTTGCCTGCGGTGTGAGAGGAGGAGGCTTCTTGACTTGGCTTTCCCTTCTGTGGCATAGCCTCCCAGCCCAATGTTGTTCTTTGCACGGTCATCACTGAAGGATGACCTGGCCTGGCAGTCTTTATAGGCTCTTCCTTGCATCAGAGGACCCTTGTATCTCCCTTATGTTATCTTTCAGTGCCTGCTTCACCTATCATTTTAAGTACAATGGCTTAGAACTGCCAATTAATACAGACAGAGAAAATGCCTTAAATAAAGTATCGGTGGATATAATCATGTTTTATAACAAAATTTTATTAGGATTAAGTCAAATTAGAAAACTTCATGCTGCACAATTTGCCATATTTACTTGGAATGACCAGATTATACTTAGCTGAGTATAAAGCAGTTTGTGCCCCTGGATTCCACTGTTTGGAAAATAAGAAAATGGATGTGCATATAGCAGTTTGCCTGACACCACCATGGTTAATGTTTAAGGCCTAACAACTGGTCAGCAAAGCATATATTATTTACAAACTCTGGGCCTAAGGAAGATGTCATTTCCTACTTCCTTGAAGCAGACTTATAATAGCCTAGGCATCTGGAGCCTTCTTTTTTTTGAACTTAATATTGACATCTGTATTTCAAGAAAAACTAGGATTGAGGTATCTTTATAGCTTAAAGGCACAGGTCATGCAGCTGGATTAAAAGCTATTGTGTTGGTCACTCTGTCATGGATCATGAACCAGGTCTTATTTGGGGAGTCCTGATGCTGTCTCCTGACTCATCAGTATAGTCCACATCATTAGCTCTGCTACTCTCACTCTTGCTCCTGTGCTGCTAATCAACTGTGAGTGTCAAAATCGGAGGACAGGTCAAGGCTTCTTCACTGTCTCCTGTCATATACAGAGCAACCTGTGCTGTGGAATTTCATTACTCAGCATACAGAGGGGACCCAAGAAGCGATTCGATTACAAGCAAGGACAGGAAGGCTCATTTTTTTTTAGGTTAAACATGGTATGGGGAAAAGCAATCAGCTTTCCCTTGAAAGGGGTTCTACCAAGTTGTAAAGGAGAACTGTATTTAGTGCAGGGTACACTCAACTGTAACCAACCCCTTCATTCAACAGAAGCAGCTTGAAAAGGATACCAATGACAACAGTGGTCCCCATGTGACATGAATTCTGGGAGGCCATCAGCAGTGGTATTGAGCATTTATCTGGGTTCTGCAAATAGTCCTGGGATGACTGAGTATAAATGGAAGTCTAGGTCCTAAAAATATAAAACTTATCACTTGCTAAATAACTGGGCTTTCCCTTCAACTTAGGAACAATATGTTTATGCTCAGAAACTTTCTTATTTTTAAATTCTGCCTAATGATGATAATAAAACTCAGAATCTAAGTGAAGGGCTTGGAGAGCTGCATAGAGAGAAGAAACAACCTGCAGACATGGGGACATGTTTTTCATTCTTACAGCAGCTCAACTCGTGACTGCCTCCCATTTCCACCTTTCCCACCCCTGCCAAATTCATTAATAAAAATGGCTGCCATCAAGATTTAAATTCAGCTGCATAATATAGAAGGACAATAATAAATTTGCATTTCTTTGGGCACCAGAGCTTACATATAACAAGGTTCTGATTCTCTCCAATTTATGCTCTTAATACATTTTCTACCTCTCTTCTGTGCAGCCTTGTCATCTTGGCTTGTATTCCTCAGTGAAGCCTGCATTACTTGTGATTACATCTGTACTGTTCATGCCCGTTAATTCAGCTGGGATTGACCTGGAGTTTGCTCAAGCTTGAGTTCATAGCCTCCTAGGCCAAGGTCCCCCTCGTAAATGTTTTCCTTCTTTGGAGTCTGGGGTGAAACTTTCTTGTCCAGACCCAGCCTTGCTGGAGGACTGCAGGGTGAAGTGGCTTGCTCTTGGTAATTCATGGCCAGTTCATCTTGATTTACAATGCATTCCACATCATCCTCCTTTAGCTGTTCCTGAATTTTGGTGAGAGAGGGGGATAGGTATGTCATTTCGTGATGAAGGCAGGAAACAGTAGCAGCTCTACAGTATAAAAAAAAATGGGGTGTTCATTTTCCTTTTTTAAACTGCCCTGTCTTGCCTTGGCTGAAGTTTCAGCTATAGCAGATACTGCCTTTTTTATCACCGTGTGTATGGGAAGCATTTCTCTGAGTTGGTGTTGACACCATAACTCAACCATAAGAGGTCTCTAGGAACTAAGATAACAGTCAGTAGAGAGTACTCTATAACTGAGTACTTCCGTGAGTTAAGGGAGTTAAAATGAAACTCAATGGGTTTCTTGCATTGGAACCTAATGGAGTTGAGAGGATTTAGGAGACAGCAGAATCCTGTGACCTCAGAGTATGGAATGATTCTCAATGCTGGTTTTGTAACACTGTAATGCTGGTTTTAGACTAGCACAAAATTCTCAAAACACAGTTTCTGTTATATTTAAAAAAAAATTAAAAGTGTGTCCTCACAACATATTTCTTGAGATGAGTGTCACAAGACTAAAAATGGTTGGAAGCAAGAAGTGGGTAATGGGAGAGACTAACTAGCTCTGGTCAATATGTTCTTCAAACAGAGGTTCCCTTGAAAGAAACAATTAAGATCTCAATCCTTCTTCCACTGGCTTTGGGAAGGCCATGCAAAATTACTTGTAGAATAGCCCTAACCAAGTGACCTCAGGTCAGTGGTTTCCAATGATAGCCTGTACAGGAATCACTTGGAAGGTTTCTTAGAACACAGATGCTAGGCCCCAGACTCAGAGTGTCTGAGGTGAGATCTGATACTTTGCACTTCTAACAAGTTCCCAAGTGATGCTGAGGCTGTTGGTCCAGAACCAGGCTTTGAGAACCACTGCTTCAGGTTGTTGTGCCATAAACATGTCAGTGATGCTTTTTTTCTGTTTATGTAAAGGGGCCGGCTGGACAACCTAGAAGGGTGTCTCAAATGCCAAGATTTGTTCTTTTGCAATCCCTGTCACTCAGATTTGCTGATAATGATTCTAATTGCTTCTCAGCTTTTTTTTTTTTATTTCACTGCTTTGAGCTAGAAAGCACAAGCCCAATGTTTGAAATCTCTAAATATGGAAATTTGTGAGGACACGTTACTTCTTTATATTTTCTAAATTCATTTTATGGTCAAAAAATAGGTAACAATAAAAATTGTATTTTAAAAAGAAGAATGAACTCACATCACCAAAAACTGAAAAAAGCAGAGAAAAGCTACGTGGTGCAATAAATTTTTAAAATGTTTCCTTCTCAAGCCAGGAAAGAATAGCCTTGAGGTTCCTGGGCTCATCAATATTCACCACTCCTTTCCCAGCTTGGGACATTTACTCACCCCATAAGCCTGAGGACTGGTGAGAAGCCTGGAAATTGGACCACACCATTCAGGTAATGTTGTGGTCAGTGGAGGACCAGAGTGGGTTAAAATTGGTTTCAGATATCTGTGAGGCCTGTTAAGGAATACTTGCCAAAAGAGAGTTAGGATTTAGTTTCTCACACAGCACAAACCTTTGCATGCAGCAAAAAAGACCATTATGTTCACATTTAAATCCCCCACTCCCTCATTTAGGAGGCAATTTGCCCTGCAAAAATTGCTGTTTATAATCTTTGCTTCACTTACTTTTCCAGTCCTCCCAGTAGCATTTGATCATGAAATAATGGCTAATGGACCAGCCAACATCAGTGAGAAGTGTAAAATGTTTTTCTTCTCTTCCTCATTTCCACTCAAGATCTCATCTACCTAGGGAATGCATTCTTAAGAATTATCTTAAACAAGAGCATAAAAGATTGTGTTTTCTTTAAATTACATGCACAGCTTAAATGCCCTGTAATTTCCACAAAGAAGCAAGGAGTATTTCATAAACTGTTCAGTCATTTTAGAGCTGGGTAGTGAACCTAGATTATTTTCTAAAATACTGATTTTCAATATTCAACATAGTTCCTTCATACTTCATTTATGAACATATGTCTATACAAAATTATGTAAATAAGCTGGTACCAGGTTTATTCTATTGTCTAGCACCTGTCTTTCCCATCTCTTCACCCCAAAGTGCTGTAAAAAGTTAAAAGAAAAACCTGTTCATCTAAAGCCATTATGCTTCCCTCCAATCTAGCAATAATGAAATCCCAGGGGCTGCCTCAGTTTACCTTATTATTATTATTTTTGCTCAAAGAAAAGTAGTTGAATCATCTCACTATTTCATTAAAAACAACTTTTAAGCTTTATATTATTTCCTCTGCTGGAGAATATTTCACTTCATCGATTTCCTGAAAAGATTTAATAAATAGGGAAAGAGAAAAAATGGAAAGCAGTTAACAGTGGTTGGCTTGTGAGGATCCTTAGTCACCCCCAGGCACTCAGGATGCAAGAAGATCTTGGAGATGGATCTGCTGGAGTGCATCCATAGCTGGACAATGCCACTCTGTCATTACTGTGATCTATGAGTGTGAGGGAACAGAGAGAGGATGTAGCTCATGGGGCTCAGGGATCTGGTTGCCTCTGGCTTCAAATCATTCGCCACCAAAGTGATGACAAAGCAGGGCATGCTTATGAACACAGCCTAGATATGATACAAGGAGAATGACTAAAAAGATGCTTACTAGGGTCTGTAATTCAAACTGCAAATGGAAAACTTGATGATTGCTTTCAGATGGGCAGTTGTGCTCAGTTAAGGACTAGGAAAGATATTAAAGTTCAGAGCCTGGCATTCTCTGTAACATTTTGTATTTATAATGCTGGAAAGCCCTTGATGATCTTCCATTAATTTTTATTACAGAGTGTTATTTTCTTCCTTTTATGGATGGAAGAATTGAGGCCTACAAATAGAATAATTTTAAATATTCCAAAGGCTCCCTTTGCTATTTGAATCCACCTACATCATCCCTGGCAGAAATTAATTTTTCAGGGCAGAATGCATCTGACCACCTGGTTCTTTAGGGAGAAAAGTTCACAGACCTCATTACTGCTGGCAAATTGCAGACCCTCACAGATAGGGGCAAGTGAGGACACCTGGTCTTAGGGTTTATGGTGTGCATAGATCAGCAAAAAGATGTTTTTTTTGTTTTTGTTTTTTGTTTTTTTTTTAGGGAGGTGAGGGGAGAATAAGGTAAATGTACAATTGGAATGTAAAACAAGGAAAATCCAGCCATTGTTATTTCCAGATGGAAAAGTTATAGGAAGTAAGCAACATTTTTAGAGATGTTATGTAGCAAAACAAAACAAAACAAAACAAAATAAAATAAAATAAAACAAAACAGAACAAAAACAAAAAGGAGATTTGTCAAGGTGTTAAGAGAGGACTGCATGTCCACAAAGAGCTTGTGTGAGCACACAATGAAATGGCAACTGTTTGCAACACTGAAAGTGTTCTCACCATAACCCAACCTTATGGGCACCTTGATCTCAGACTTACAGCCTGCAGAACTGTGAGAAAATAAATTTCTCTTGTTTAAGCCACCCAGTCTATGGTATTTTGTTATGGCAGCCTGAGCAGGTTAACATTATCACCTCTTTGACCCTCTCTGCTTTGAGAACCATGAAGAGCTACGTTCTATCTTGGTTTTCTCTAAATTTGCCTCATGAAGATCATTTTCGGCATTTGTTAAAAATTTATATTTCCAAGTCCTTTCTTGGAGACGTTGATTCAGCAGGTCTGAGAGGTGGCCTGGGATCATGTTTTTTTAAATAAGTGCCCTAAGTGACTGATGATCAGGCAGATATAAAACACAGTGGTATTTTTCCAGGACATTTCCCTTCATATGAGATTAAAATTTTAAATAGGGAGACAAAGAACATGGTCGGTTGTATCCACTGAACATTATTTTTAATGTGAGGATATGTATAAGGTAAGCCCATCTGGCCCAGAACCCAGACCTATGTAATGGTCCATGCCAATTGTTCCATTTTTTCTGGGGGATGAGTTAGATACTTGTTGCAACAGATGAGTGCTTGATGGTGGTACATCTGAAAGTGGATAAATGAAACACCATGGTTTGGCTTGCGAAGGAAGACATTATCTATTTGAAACATTTGCATGTTTTTGTTATGTATAGGCTTGATAAATGATCTTGTTATCAGGATAAAATATTTGTCAGTGCACAGCTGTGTAAAGAAGAAAAGCACATTTATCTCTATATAGCGTTTTCATGACTATATCCCCTACTCTTTTATTTATAAAGAATTTCCATGTCTTATTTTCTATTTACAACTGTAGGTGCATATTATAGTCCTGTTTTACAGATCAAGAAATGTATAAACAGATGGCTTTTCAATTTTCTTTTAACCTACTCTATTTCTGAGTGCTTTTTGCTTTCAGTGCCAGCTTGCCATCTGAGATGGTCAAAGATCAATGCTACGTAGGTGGGGAAAGATAGATACCTCCTGGAGTGAAAGCCAACCTGGCCCTCCAAACCCAGGTCCCTCTTGCTCTTGACTTGCTGAGTCGCTCACTGTTATTTATGTTGCATCCATGAACAGAGCTAGCACAGAACCCCAAATTATACACACTCCATCACTTTTTGATTTCAATATACAAATCACACCACTTCTGCTTTGTTTCCCAGAAAATGTGACCTAAAAATTGAGTGCATTCTCCCTTTTTCCTTTGGATATGTCAGATTCTGTAATTTGACATTCACCATCTTGCCATCTTGTTTAAGTAGGCAATTCTGAGGGTTTAGGGTTCTGGTCAAAGGAAAACTTTAGGAGTCCAACAAAAAAGCCTTCTTTAAGCTGTTTTATCCCTCTGTTCTCTCTGGATTTAGGGACTTCTAATTCTACACCAGGCACTTGTAAAGAACATAGGAATGGGTTTCTCTCTTTGCAGCAGACACTCTATTCCAAGAAAAAGCAATGAAGATAGCACCTTTTCTAGGCTACCCATGAAGTTCTGGTTTGTAAACAGGAAAAGGCAGAAACCCTCTATTCACACACACAGGTGAATATATGTTTCTTTGATTGACAATCTTAACCTTTATCATGTTAAAGAAAATTGTCCGAGACTACTTCTGGGGCAGAAAGAAAGCAGCAAATGTCAGCATAAATATCTTATTGGGTGAGCAGAACAGCCTGGTATTAGCCAGCAAGGAGTAATTACTGCCCCTTTTCAGTCTGATCTCTGAGCTCTGTTAACTCATGTCTGTTGGTGAATGGCTCTTTTATCAAGGCTAAATTAACATTTTTCTTCATCCCAGTGGGCTTCTTGGATGTGCCATGCTACACTGCTTCATCTCCATGGTGGTTCCACAGAATATGTACATACCTCCCTGATAAGATTGATCACATGATCCTAAGCTAATTGTGTACAGCTCCATATCCTTCTTTAGACTCTGAGCTCCTTGAGAGCAAGAATTTTATTATTATTTTAAAAGTATTTCTATTATAAAATTAAACAAGGACACATCAAACCTAACAAATCTAATATAGCTTAATGATCATTATAAGATAACGTAACCACCCAAGCCAGGGAATAGAACTTTATTGCTTACTCTTAAAGACCCTTCTGGGAATCTCATCCTAATCAAAACTCCCCTGCTTCTCACAAAGAACTACTATACTAATTTTTATACCTATCACTTCCTTAAGTTTATATTATAGTTTTATCACTCAAATATTTATGCTACACACTATAATTTGGTCTGGACAATTTAAAAATATGTTATGTCTTTTGCTCTATAGATTCTTCCTTCATGCTTTTATTTATTTATTTTTTTACAGTTTATCTGCTAAAAAAACTGTGGAGGTTCCCAAAGTCTGAATTTTGCTGATTGCAAACTCATGTGCAGCCCAGCATATTCCTCTCTTTTTGGTTTTTCCTGCAAATTGCCAGCTGTATCCAGAGATTAAATTAGAATCAGGTTGTATTCTATTCTTTTGGTAAGACTAAAGAAGGCACATCATGTCTTGTGGTCTCTCTTTGCGTGATCTTGATAGCCACTGACGTGTGTAATACTGATATATATTTACTTATTGAGGATTACAAATAATGAAATTTTAATCTTATCTTTTATTATTATTATATTAGGTAGAATACTTTTATAAAGAGACACTTTTCACTTACCCTTTTGGGATATTCAGTGGAATAGTCAATATAGGAAGGTCAAGATAAATACTTGACTTATTAAAACTATTTACCAGTTTTTAAGATAATGATTGATTATCATCCTCTGAAGATGGCTGATTCTTTTTTTTAAATATCATTATAAAGTAATAAATTTAAATGAATTTGATTGCAATTGTTTTATTGTTGAAGCTCAATCTGACCTATCTTTTGGTCAATGGGAGTCTTTTCAGATTGGCTGCCAGTTCCTATTGACATGATGCTAGTATATTTGGTAGTTGCATTGTCCTCTGTATGACAAGTTGTTCTGAGCTCATATTGTACATTTTTTGTTTTAGACTTTAAAGAACTATTTATATAAAATTCTCTGGTTTCTTTAGTGAGAAATGGTATTTTAACAGACTAATCAAGGAATCAAGAGTTACAATATATTATAAAGTGTGATAAATGTTAACAACTATCTCTTTTAAAAAAGACCATTGGTTATATATTTCATGAGTTCTCATGGATATGTACAATTCAAGTTCAAGAGTTTCTGATTCTCAAGGACATAGGGAGTGATACGATAAAATTGTTCCATAATTGTCATTCTTATCCAGTTACATGTACAGTAGACTCAGAATAATAATACTGATACTATTTCTAAAATAATTACCTAATACATTAAAAACATTTTGCATATTATTCTTCTATTCTCACCTCTCACTTAAAAAATCTTATAATACAATTATATGAGTTGTACTATACCTACACTGTTAGAACATATAGCCATTACATTCTATATTTACCCTCTTTTCTCACTCCCTTATTTATTTTTAGCTCTATAGGTCATTATATATTTAATGCTCACCTTCAAGCCTTTGCTAATATCTTTTTAGTCATTTGCTTGTCTGAAGCTTGTTCTTTAATTGATTTCTCATGAAGGGCTCATGGGAACATCTTCTAGCTCTTAAATATTGATAATAGTTTATGCCCTTTCTATTTTGAAAGAGTTTTCTGTAAATAAAATTGTTGGCTTATACTTTCTTTGTTTGGTTATCTTAAATATGTTATATTTTCTTTTTACATAAGGAGTTGCTCCTGAAAAGTCTAATGAAAATATAATTTTATTATATTAAAAATATCTGAGTAAATGAAAATGGAAATATAACAAATTTGTGAGATACAACAAAAGCATTTCCAAGAGAGAAGTGCTAATTGTGATAAATGCCTACCTCAAGAAACAAGAAATATCAAATAAACAACCTAACTTTATACCTTAAGAAACTAGAAAAAAAAACCAAAGCTCATAGTTAGTAGAAGGAAGGAAATAACAAAGATTAGAGCAAAAATAAATGAAAAAGGAACTAAAATGACAATAGAGAAGATCAATGAAAAAAAGAGCTGACACACTGAAAAGATAAACAAAATTGGTAAGCCTTTAACTAGGCTTACCAAGAGAAAAAGAGAGAACTCAAATATCAGAAATGAAAGAGGACATATTACAACTGATACCACCCCAATACAAAGGGTCATAAGAGACTGCTGTGAAAAATATATGCCAGTGAATTGTAGAGTCTAGAAGAAATAAATTCCTAGAAACATACCACCTACCAAGATTTAATCATGATAGAAAATCTGAAAAGACTGGTCACTAGTAAGAAGATTAAATCAGTAACCAAAAACCTTGCCCCAAAACAAAAGTCCAGAACCAGGTGGCTTCATTGGTGAATTCTATCAAACATTAAAAAATAATTAATATCAATTCTTCTCATACTCTTCCAAAAGATAGCAGATGGGGGAACTCTTCCCAACTTATTTTATGAGGACAGATTTACTCTGACACCAAAACCAGACAAGGATGCCTCAAGAAAATATAATTATAGGTTAAAATCCCTGATGAACATAGATGAAAAAATCCTCAACAAAATACTAGCAAACAGAATTGAAAAATACATTAAAAGAATCATACACTATGATCAACTAGAATTTATTCCAAGAATGCAATAATGATTGAACATTCACAAAGAGACGATGTGATACATTACATTCACAAAATGAAGGATAAAAATCATATAATCATCTCAATAGATGTAGAAAAAGCATTTGACAAATTTAACATCCATTTATGATAAAAACTCTCAACAAAATGGGCATAGAGGTAACATAGCTCAACATAATGAAAACCATATATGAAAAACTTACAACTAACATTACATCCAATTGTGAAAAGCTGAAAGCACATCCTTTAAGATCAGGAACAAGACAAGGATGTTCACTCTCACCACTTTTATCTGAAGTAGTATTTGAAGTCCTAGCTACTGTAATTAGGCAAAGAAAAAAAATAAAAGGCATCCAAATCGAAAAGAAAGAAGTAAAACTGTCACTATTTGCAGATAACATAATATTTATATAGGAACCCCCAAAGACTCCATCAAAAAATTTTGAATTAATATTTAAATTCAGTAAAGTTGCAGGATACAAATTACACAAAAATCTATTGTGTTTTTATGCACAACTGATAAACCATCAGGAAGAGAAATTAAAAAAAACAATCCCATTTACAATGGCATCAAAAGAAATAAAATACCTCGGTTTGAATTTAGCCAATAAGGTGAAAGACCTGTATATTAATGAAAGAAATTGACAAAGGCAGAAATAAATGGAAAGCTATTCTGTGTTAAGGGATTGAGACAATCAATATTGGTAAAATGTTCATACTACCCAAAGCAATTTACAGATTTAATGCAATTTCTATCAAAATTCCAATGGCATTTTTAAAAGAAATAGAACAAATAATCCTAAAATTTTTATGAAACTACAGAAAACCTAGAATAGCCAGAACAATCTTGAGAAAGAAGAAACACAGCTGGAGCATCATATTGCTTGATTGCAACTATATTATAAAATTATAGTGATTAAAACAGTACTGTATTGACATAAAAACAGACACATAGATCCATGGACAAAAATAGAGAGCCCAGAAATAAACTCCTGCATATATGATCAATTAATTCATAATAAAGGAGCCAATCCTTGGTGAAAGAGCAATCTCTTCAATAGATGGTGTGAGGAAATCTGGGTAGCCACATGCAAACAAATGAAACTTGACCATTGTCTTACATTGCACACAAAAATTAACTCAAAATGGATTAAAGACTTGAATGTAAGACCTGAAACCATAGAACAGCTCCTAGAAGAAAACATAGGCAATAAGTTCCTTGGCATAGGTCTTGGTGATGATTTTTTGAATCTGACATCAAAAACAAGAGCAACAAAAGCAAAAGTAAATAAGTGGGACTACATTGTACTAAAAATCTTCTATACAGCAAGGAAAACCATCAACAAAATGGAAAAATAACCTGCTGAATGGGAGAAAATATTCGTACATCACATATCTGATAAGGGACTAATATCCAAAATATCTAAAGAACTCATACAACTCAACACCACCACCACCAACAGCAAAACCAGTTTGCAACAACATGGATGGAACTAGAGCATTTTACATTAAGTACAATAAATCATGCAGACAAAGACAAATACTGTATTATTTCACTTACATGTGAAATCTAAAAACCAAAACAAATGAACAAACAAAACAAAACAGAAACAAACTCATAGGTACAGAGAACAAGCTGATGGCTGTCAGAGAGAAAAGGCACAGAGGAATAATAAAGATATAACTGTTGAATTGCTGTGTTGTACACCTGAAACTAATATATCATTGTATGTAAATTACAATTAAAAATAAATTTTAAAATATGTAACTAAAAATTACCACTCCACTCTATATAAGTACTTTTATTACCACCGAAACTTCTTTTGTGTTTCTTTTCAGCCAGTACCTCACCCCTTGCCATCACTTCAAAAGCAACCAGATGAATTACCTTTGGTCTAGGCATTTACAATAGGAAGAAGGGGAGGAAAGGCAATTCCATGGAGGGAACTGTGTGCAAAAATGTAGGCATTTGACAAACTGACAGATGTAAGGGACCTCCAGTACTCTGACTATTGTGTCTCTGGGGTGGAGGGCATGTAGTCTCTGTTGAATGGAAGTCTGACAGAGGTGAGGCTAGAATCCAAGGGATGAAAAATAATAGTAAACAAACAAACAAACAAACAAACAAATAAATAATAGATAATAATAAATAATTTTTTCTTAAAAATAGTACAGTGTTTTCTAGAGGACCAAAGAAATTTTTCTTTAAAGTTCATTAATTTCACCAAAATTGTTATGTTATTTGTTGTTCTAGGTTGATACTCTTGGTTATATGGTGTGCTCTCTCAATGTGTTAAATTCATTATATTTCAGGAAAGTCCTTTTGAATTAATACTTGTTCTATTTCTTTACTTTGCTTTTCTTCTTTAGAGACCCTATTTTCTGGATGTTCAATATTCTTTGCCTATCTTGAATATTTGTAACTTTTTCTTAAATTCTTTTTATCTTTATTTATTTTTGATTAAATATTTTCTTTCTTTTTACCTGTTATTTCTCTTGAGGAATTAAATCCCCCCCTCTTTTTTTGGTTTGTATTACTTTTAACTTTCTATTCATTTCTGAAATTACTTTTTTTAAATTTAAAATCATTTACAGAGTTTTTATTTTCTAACTCTGATTTGTATTCTTTCACATCTTATATTATTTTCTTAATGTTTTCTAAAACTTGTCCTAATATAGTATGTTACAGTTTAGATCTATTTATGGCCATGTTTTTCTGGCATGCTTTCATTGTCTAGGGATGTTATGCTACTCCTTATCCCCCCACCTTTTTTTTTAATAATAATTCTGTATGGAATTTTATTTCTATTCTTTTTTATTCTTTTTTATGTGAAATTAGTTTTTCTGAATTTATGGAATAAGGCAAGGTCATGAAAGCTTTTACAACTTCACAGGGCTCCCTCTTCCATTGTTTTTATTTTGTGGTAAGCATGGTGGGTTGCATTCTAAGCTTTCCTGCCCTGTTTCTCTCCTGCTGATCTAAACCTAGTCTTTATTTCATTACTATTGTCTCTACACAGCTCAGTTTTAATTCTACTCCAGGCAGTTTCTCCTGACATGGAACAGAGCCCTGGTGGATCCATTTTGAGAGCCCTCAAAATGTCTTTTGACTGCTTTAGCCCCTTCAGTCTTTCTTACAGTAGCCTTTCACTTACTCTTATTAGAGGAGGTGATTCCCCCCACTCCTTACCTCAACTCTAGTTTTAAAGATAGTTAGCAAATTGGCCCAACTATACTTTCTGGGAAATATTATTGGCTATTTAAGAGTTTTCCTATTTCGGGGTTCCTCAGATGCTATCCTATTGTTTTCTTTTTCCTCCTTCGTGGACACTTGTGTTATTGGTAGTTTATCTCTACTCACTTGTAATTTGGAGTTTTGTGAGAAAATGTGTCTCTGGTTTTGTTGTAAATATGTATGTGGGTTTTTGGTTTTCTTATCTCAGTGTTCTAAAGTTTTATGTAGGGATTTAGAGAAATTGAAAGACTATAGTTGATACCACTGCCATCCTCCAGGAATTGTGTTTTATTTGATCTTCTATTTTTGTGATTAGTGTCTAGCATATTACTAATAAATAGGGAGGTGGTCTAGTTACATTTTTAAATTTTACTCTGTATGAACTGCCTAAGCTGACTGGAAACTTTTCATGAGGCAAGCAGTGTAGCTTAGATTGATCAAAATGGACTTCCTTTGTTACGAACGAGTAAGTCAGATGGTACCTGAAGCCATGATTCTTAACCATCTCTAAAAAATGTATGTTGTATGTTCATCATTTGCATACAATTTCATATGACATATTGGAGAGTTTCCAGATATCTTGAAACCCATTTATGCTCCACTAGAGGTCCTGAGCTAGGAAACTCTGATCAGAAGTGATTAAGTATTAAAGACGAGGGCAGATTAAAGGCTGATTAATAGGTATACCTCCTATCCTATTTGTATTGGGAGTTAGTTTTATCAGTGATATTGATAGGATTCACCTATCAAATGTTAATATAATTCTACTGGGCTCCCCAGTTCCAGACAAACAATCCATGGACAGAGAAAGGGCAGTAGAGTTTGTTGGAAAGGTTAAAGGAAAAAAGACAGTTGTAGGATACCAAAGCAACCAGAGTAAGTAGGGCAAGTGGATACAGAATAAGCAGATACACATGAGATAAGCGGGGGAAATATTGGAATCATGAGGCTGGAGGAAACCTTAGAGTTCATCTGATCCACAATCTTAGATCTTATGGAATATGGAAGAAAGTCTAAACCTGGGGTTTCTACAAGTGTGGTCCCCTGTTTTGCATGTTAAAATTCAGATTTCTGGGCCCTTGAACCTGACCTTCTTTGGTGGAGACTTAGTAATCTGCATTTTAACAATCCCCTGAAAAACACTGGTGTAAATTGTTCAGAGCAGAATGACATCTGAAGGACTCTGGATGTGGAAGTTCCACATCTATGAACTGAACTGTGAATAATAACAATGCTGACAACAATATTACTTTTACTCTTATGACTATTTCCTTTGAGAAGACATGAGAGGAAAGCTCTTTGTTGTTATAGGGTCTCATATAATAAATAATCTTATTCCTCTTTCCAGGCACATTTCCCCCTCAGATATAGTCACTTTCAAATGTGTTTTCACCTCTAACTCCTACCTGGAAATACATTTCACAGTTGCTGCTCAGTATATGCCCAACATCTGCTCAATCATACATATGTAAAACTAAAAATACTTCTGCAATGCACTTAGAGCTATTCCTATTTCTATTCTATTCTATTCTATTCTATTCTATTCTATTCTATTCTATTCTATTCTATTCTATTCTATTCTATTCTATTCATTATTTTCTTTTTCTTTCTGTCTTCTATTATGCTTATAGCAGGCATTGATAGTATGCACCTATATCTAGTTTTCTTCTTCTTTTAAGTATCTGAAGTAGAGGCAACAGTATCTTTAGAGTAGGTGGGGCTATATGACTAACTCGGGCCAGTGTGCTGTGGTCATATGTAATTAGCATCACTTATATACTGAAACAAAGAAAGCCAACATGTAACCCTCCAGTGGACTCTTTCCTTGTTATAGTGACCAAAAGGAGGCCTCAGGTTGAGATAGTGAAGACACAGATCAAAGCTGCCTGGATCACTAAGTTGCCACATGGAAGATGGTTGCGCTAGAGCAGCAGTCCCCAACCTTTTTGGCACCAAAGGCCAGTGCTTCAATGAGAATCTAATGCCTGATGATCTGAGGTGGAGCTGAGGCACTGATGCTAGTACTGGGAAGTGGCTGCAAGTATAGATGAAGCTTTGCTCGTTTGCCTGCTGCTTGCTTGCCTGCCCTCCTTCTGTGCAGCCTGTTTCCTAAAAAGGCACAGACCAGTACAGGTCCGTGGCTTGGGGCAGGAGACCCTTTCCCTAGAGGGCACCTACATCTTTACCAGTCTTTAAGTGAGAGAAATAAAACTGTTTGATGGGCCACTGAGATTTGAGAAATGTCACCACAATATAGTCTATTCTATTCAAACTAATAAAGTATTCTCTTCTACTTTATTTAATTTTTAAAGAAATGCCAGTTGAGTTTTTGAAATGATTCCATAACCCTTTATGGGTAGCTTCCTACAGTTTTCAAATTATTAGCCAAAGCATGTGCCCCATTGATAGCCCCATAGTTTACAGAGAAAGCTCCATAGAGAAGGTGGAGTGCTTACCAGCATGGTCTCTCCCCAGGGTCCTAACTTTCTGGCACTGATTGGATGACTTAAGAACTAACTGGCTATGTGACTGGAGAGAGAGTTAGGATGCAATGCGTTGGTGGGGAGAAGCTAGAGATTAGCTCCTAAGTTGGTTGAATAGAGAACATACCCTTTCTGCCTTTTAGATGTACTTGGTTCCAGAATTAGGCCTCATATATTGTGTTTTATCAATAGGCCTATGTGCATTGAGAACTCAGATTACAAGTATATCATGTTTATTAGTAGAAGAAGTTGAAATACAAAGGCATGATTGCTACCACTGGACAATCAAGTGATGAGTTCAGAGACCTCCATTCATGAATATATCCTTGGCTATATATTTGAACTTTATTGCCCTCCATAGAGCTCAGCCCATTTACTTTCCAAATCTCATTTCCACACTTTTTCACAAGATTTAGCTTTTGATCAATGAAATTAAGCACTGATTCTTGTTTATGCATCTCTGTTCCACTGGGCCTTTGCATATGCTGTTCCCGTCATTTGAACAGCTTTCTTTTCACCTTGGCACCTGGATATCCTAAATTCATTCAGACAGAGCTCAACTTTTACTGCCTCTGAAATTCCATTGATCTTTTATCTATGGCTCTCCTAGGGCTTACCAGTATCTACCTTATAATTATTAAAGTAGAGTTCTCCTCCAATTCTACCTTGAACCAGAACTGTTTCTCTCTTAGATTTTGATCTTGGGGTTCCACACAAAATTCCATTCAAATAAAAAGGTTATTATGAACAATAATAAGCCACAACACATACTCCAAAGTTAGAAAATCCAGTGACTTAAAAAAGAAAGGTTCATTTACTAAAGTGACACACAAGGCCTTTCTAGGCTTACGATTCCTATATCCACCAAATACTTCACAGATTTTTATATTTGCATGCTCCATTTCCATTACCAGGAATGTCATTCTTTATTTTTATTTTTTTTTTGGGGGGGGGTCGGTGGGGAAGGCCATTTATTGTTTAAAGCCTATGGAATAGATTGCTATTTACCTCCCCAATATCCAGTCTTCCTTTTCTCTTTACTATAGAAGGTGGTTCTATTTCTTCAGAAGATTGGGTGGCCAATGAAGTGGGAAAAGTTTGTTGGGTAGATTTTCTAGAGAAGCTACTTAAAGAGAACACCAATGTTGTCCTTTCTACCTTCTTGCCCAGAACTTAAATGAGCTGTCTAGTGTTCTAGCAGCCATTTTGGGACCATGAGGTAAAACTGAGACTAGAAGCTGTATACTAAGGAAGGATCATAAGGATACTGATGACATCCTGGAACTCCATTACCAGTTATAGATTGTCTAATACTAGACTTCTTTTACATGAGATGAAAACGTCTATTTTGATTAAACCATTGTTATTTGGATTTTTGTTATATGCAGCCAAATATAATCTGAATGGAGACACAGATCAATTCAAATAGTACCTTCTCTTTGTCACTATCCCTTATTCTAACTAGAGAATTTCTTCACTGAGCCTCCCCTCAGACCTCTCTGATTACATTTATCATAATATATTAGAAATATTTGACCAGATATCTCTACTCCTGTTAGACTGTGACCTCCCTGAGGAAGGAACATTGTCTCATTCCTCTTTGTAACTGCAGTGCTTAATGCTGAGTAGTCAGAAATGAGTCCTCTCAATTGACATTTGTTGAATTAAGTTGAGAGTTGAAAAGAATTTAGAGTTTTCTGTTCACATTCAATTTTTGGGAGGAAGGTTGTTATCTAAACATGAACCTTATTTGGAGTTTAGTTGGCAAGAAATAAAGTCATGGTAAATGACACTGGATGGGACCCTCAGGGACAGGGGTAAGAGAGATAGGTAGGGCTGGACCTGGTCTCCCAAGGGCAGCTCTTGTTTGCTGGTATGTTTTCTTGTATACAAAACCTCATTGCCCTGGAAAGTCCCACAAGGAGACTGCCTGTATTAGGAATGCTTTATGTTGCCCCTCCTGCTTCTCTGAGAGGCAAGCTTCTCTCTTGAGACTGGATATCACAGATAACTGGTTCCTTGGGCATACCTACAAGTTCCTCCTGTGTGCCCCAACATTGTCCCTTCAGTCCTCCCAAATCACTTTGGAAGGGTCTATCACTCTTGAGTTGCAAGATTAAATGAAAGCATGTTTGGATAAGATGCTTTTGGGCCTTAGATCAAAGTCTTCATTGCTCAGGGTCTAGACCCCTTTCAGAGTGAGTATAAAACCTGCCTTCCCCTTAGAGAGAATTATGGGTGCAAAAGGAGAGAAGTCCTACCCATATCCACCGTATCAACACATCTTCTCAGGAGTAAAGCTCAGGTGGCATGCTCAGAAACGAGTTTCCTGAGAAAATGGAAAGATATATTTTTTATTAAAACCACTTGAAATTTTTATTTTCATGGACGTATATGATCTTTTGGCTAAATAAATCCATTGGTAAGCAAATTAAATCATGCATCATGATATGATTATTCTCTCCTTATAAAAATAATAAACAATGTTTTGATATATTTTCTGTGTGTGTTTGTGTGTCCACTCTAATAAACAGTAACAGGGGCTTTTTTTTGAAAATCACAGATCTAAATTTAAGCCAGACAGTGGCAGGAGCTGTCCCACTTGCCACAGAAAAGGAAGAGAAAGCATTGAGTCATACAATTTCCCTCTCCTAAATCAAACCTGCCATTTGCCATGATTATTTACCATTGCTTTATAATTGTGAGCAGAGAGCTGAGGGGAGCTAGAAATCTATTTATTCTTTAGAGTGACATAAACTGGCACTTGGAGTCCCAAGTGATAATTGTTCTTTTCTTGTTGTTAATATCCAACTGCTTCTAGGAGTTCTGTGAAAGATTCATTTAAGGCCAGCTGCAAAAATTTCTGTGGAAGTTGGCTTTTAGTCTCCTTTTGAAACTCAATTTGCACTCATCCTCAGGAATTAGGAAGGCTGAATTGTGACCTTCAGTCAGAATTCCTCTCTATGTTAGCAGAATGAAGACCTTTGCCTTGTTTATATTCCTCTACTACCCAGTGGTGCTCATGGGTGGGAAGTATTGACAGTTTCTCAGAATATGATTAATGAGGACATTTCAAGCTTAACCTAAATCTTAGGAAATGGAATTTGGAAAGGAAACCAGATTTTATGAGATTTCCACTTAATCCAATAGGACCTTGGTGTCTATACACAAACTGGACGCCTACAGGAACCACCTGCAATAGTGGGAGGGTCCTTACTCTCCCATGCTCTCAGCCATGCTCTCAGGGCTTTCCCCCACCTCACAGTGAAGTAATAATTTATAGGTCATCTGCTACACTTAGTAAAACTTTTTGCTGACAAAATAAATGATACAGGTAGCCGCATAATGCTCTACGTGAAGTTTCAAATACTCTAGATTCGTAGAATGCAAATATGTGTTCCTATTAATAGATCTTTCTATAGTATGAATGGGTTCCTGCTATTTCTGTCCTGTAATTTCAAATTCTATGCAACATCATTGAGTTTCTGACCTGGGTTAGAATCAAAAGCTGCAAGCTCATGCCTCTCTGACCCTCTGGCTCAGAGTTGCAATATTAATGGTGTTGAACATTTATTATACACTAAGCATGTTAGAAGCTCTGTGTTAAGCACTTCACATGATTCATCTCAATCCTGGAAGGTAGTTTTATCATTATTCCCATTTTGGGTGAAGAAATCAAGGCACAGGGAGAGGAAGGAGCTGGTCGATGGCCATACAGCTAGGAAGTGGTGAAGCCAGAATGTAAACTCAGGTTGTTGTGCTACCAGTTTAAAATCTTACTTTGAAGCTGGAGCTCATCCTCAGGAATTAGCAGATAACCACATTTTCATCCTCTGAAAGAATGACTAGAGATGCCACTTAGAAAAGACTTCACTTCTCTGCATTCTGTGAGGCTGCTATAGCACCATTCATACCTGAGGCTGTCAACCCAATAGGTGACTATAGCCCAGGAACTTTGTTGGAAGCAGAATTACTCATAGTTTGGTATGAAAAGATTTGCCATGGGGAAATTTATTATAGGCTTCCATTTTGCAATGGTTGGACTTTTAATATTTTGTTCCATTTATCTCTGGTTCCTTGAGGGAAAAAGAGGAGAAAAAGAAAATTGGGACACCATGGTAGAGGAGCTAAAATCTCTGCTCCCACTATAGTTTTGAGGTTCTATTCATGAACTGTAGTATTTCAAGCATATTAGGAATTAAATACACAATTGAGGGAGTATATGATGTGGTTTACAGCCCAGAACCCAGGCGAAGTTGCAATATAGAAGTTGCAATATTAATGTAATCTAAACTGAAATATTCTCTTCTCTTTCAATCAAAGAAAGGGAAGTCAAAAACATCCACAAGTTGGTGACCTTGAAAGTTGGGGAATTTTAATATTTCATATGCTATTTGCTGACTGAATGCTAGTTGTTTTCACTTTCTCTTAGTTGAGATTCTTTCTTTCAATGCTGATTTTAAGAGTTTGCAAAGGGAGTGTGTGTGTTCTATGGAGGTTGTAGTGGTAGGGAAGTGGTGGGAGCCTTGATATACCTTCTTAAGACCTGCTTGAGAGTTATGGCAAGGCCCTGGGTCTTGAGTCTCTGTGGCTTTCTTGAAGACTTGAAGGAAGCCAATACAAGAATTCTTGGTCAGCTTACACTTTGGGCAAAGGTTTGTTTTTCCAATTTAGAAGATTGTTGATGAATCAAACTATGATTTATTTGATGACTAAAAAATAGCTTGCAAGAGGCAGACATCAAAGGGTGCTAAGAACCAGAGGAAAAATTCTCTTACCCCTTTTTTAGACTTTGGGATTTGTGCCTGTGCTTACCATTTCTAGCCTCTCTTGTGATTTTGTGCCTTATTCTATGATTCAGAGGTTAATGAAGTTGGAATAAGAACCCGGAGCAGACCACCCATTGTTTTGAGTTATTCTTGAAAATTCTCTCTCTCTTTGCGTACACTATGAAGGAACTGACTGTGTAGCTATTCTCTCAGGGTTTGGAATAATTTCCATTGCTGCTATTCATGCAAGTTGGTTTAATCATTTTCCTATTTTCTGCTCAGCACCCTGTCTGCCCTTCAGTGGTCATAGACTAAGAATGAGTTAGTTTATAGAGTCATTGCATCTATAGAACTTTGTGCTTTAAATAGGAATGGCCTGGGTTAAGAGAAGAATTTGCATGATGCCAAAGGAGATCTTAGAGATTAAAACATTCTCCAAAGATCAGCTGTTTGATTTTTCCAGAAGGGCTTAAAATCACACCAAGTGCTTACACTTAAGTATAACTAGGATGGCGTTCTTTGGTAAATTCTTGAAAGAAAAACACATTTAGGCTTCTGATCGATTTGTTTTTATTCAGAAAAGCTGAAATGGAATTGATGTTATATGTGGAGAACTGGTCATCGTTTTATTGCTGACAGGATTACAATAGGAAAAAAATGGAGCATTTCCTTCTAAGCAACATTGTAGTATATTGATAACTAAGAAGCTTATGGAAATAGCTTTCAAATGATTATTTTTGTTTGCTTAAATGCTTGATGATGATGATTGTAATTCCAGCTATACACAGAGAGAGCATGAACAAAAGCTAAGCCTAGACTCCATTGTAACAAAAACCAAAGAACACATCACACTTTATATAATCTAAATGCCCATACATTTTCTGGGTCTGCTAAGTAAAATATAAATATACAGTTCAGGTTCTACTTATTTGCATTTTCAGTATGAAGAATTTTTTCCAGGCTTTCTTTAAAAGATTTACCTTGACCCTGGGTCACTACTTAAATGAAACTCGAATTTGGAATTTCCTTGCTTTGCATGCAAAGGCTGGTCTTCTGGATTACAACAGGAAGTGTCTGAGAGTGAATAATAAATCTGCAGATGGCTCAGGATTCCAGACAATGAGCTTGTTCCAGTACCTGAATGAACAGTTTTAGGTGTGATGATTTCCTCAGTGCTATGGAATGGATGCTTCCTGCTATAGCGTCACTACTGAGCAGAGCGTTGTTGATAGTGATGTTTCATGAAGCAATTTTTCTTACTCTTTGCTTATAAAGATAGAATCATACAGATATGCAGTCACTTAAATTTCTCAGATTATGACCAAGATAAATAATATTAATAAACTGTGAACTAAGAACTTAAAGCCAAAAATGGCCAGACGATTCAGTGGAGAACTTTAAATGACCTTGGCAGAGCCAAGGACTGCCACTGTGATTTAAAGCTCTGATCATCTTTGGCTCAATGCAAATTTCTTTACTCTGCCCTCATCCAAATTGCAAGAGGACTCCAGGGATGATGAGGAAGCACAGGCAAGAGAACTGATGCTGCTGGTGGATGGCTCAGGGAACTGGTGAATGTCTTCAAGAGTATTCCACTGTCAGACTTCAAACCTGCCTAAGCCCGAGGAAGGACTGAGACCACTTGATAACTGCTGGTCTGCTCAGTTAGGCTATATGCTGTAGCACAATCTGAATGAAGGGGAGTCTGTGCTCAGGGTGCACGGGAGATATGCTTACAGTCCCTTGTCTACACCTGCTCTGTTGTAGGAATAAACAGAGGAGCTTGGTGTTGGAGGCTTAATTCATTGTCTTCCAAACAACAGCAGCCAGTTACACATTGTGCTAGTAACAAGGCTGCTCCAGAACACTTTGACTTGACTTTTTGTTTCATTCAGTTTCAAGACTGTTTCAGAATAATTTTTTTGAAATGTCCCTTTGTATTTACCATTTCAGTTAACAGCTCTGAAAAAAGCCAAAACACACAGCAAGGACACTTCACATTTGTCCTGACAAAAACCAACCTTATTTCTCTCTCTCCCCCAGCCCTGTTCCTTTCCCTATGCTCCTGTCTCACCAAAGCCTCCATCGTCCACATTCATGCTCAAGCACAGGCCTGATCTTCAACTCTCTCTTCTCCTCTCCCCACCACAGCCAATCAATCATCAACTAATCACTAAGTTCTATCTATTCCACCTGCCAAAGACCTCCCTATCTATCTAACCATTCACCCATTTATTCATCCATCCGCTATCCATTCATCCATCCATCCATCCACCCACCCACCCATTTATTTCTCCACTTCTCTCCAGCCCACAGCTGCTGCCCTTACCTAAGCTGCCAGCACCTATCCCTGGATAGATGAGATAGTCTCCAGCTCACTATCCCACTTTTACTTCCACTCACAGCCATAGTGGTTCTTTTGCAAAGCTGACTAGATCATGGTACTTCCCTGCCTACAACGCTGTCAAAGGCTTCCCATGGGCCTGAGGAGGTTGCACCCTGAAGAGCGAGATGCAACTGGATTCTTTGAGACCTGTCTCCTGCCTTCTTCATCATAACTACATGTGCTGAGTCCTGTCTTCTTTCATCTTTTGCACTTGTTATTTTTTGACCTGAGTGCTGACTCCATCACTGGCTACCTCCTCCTCCTTGATTAATCAGGACTCAAGTTTCAGGTCCTCCAAGAAGCTTTGCATGGTCCTCCCATCTCTGTACTTCCACAGCCTGCATCCATTATAACTAATGGGATCATGTAATCTATGGACATCAATGGTAGTGAAAAGGGCACTTGTATATATTAAGTATGAACAACAAATACAAACCAGGCCTCTCCCTATCTTACCTGGCAGACTACAATTTCCCTGATGACAGAGAATGCCCAGTTTTCAATGTATTTGCTTCCATAGTAGGTTCTCAATATATATGTATCGTTTTGTTGTTAAATAAATGAGTAAAGGGATAAATAAATGAGTAAAGGGATGAATATGGCTGAAACAAATAGGAGGCTGATCACGTGGTCCTAGACTCTAGAGTTCAATGGGAAGTCATTAGTCCCTAAACCTTGCTGGCAGGCCTTGATGTCTAATGAAGCTAGGTATTTTATGTTTCTCTAGTGAAGCAGCTCTCAGCCATCACAAGTAGCACAGAAAAGGGATATACTAGATTACCTTGCTAAAACCCCCAAAATTATGAATTCCAAAGCACATCTGGCTGAAATGAAGTAGATGGGTTGGGTTTCAAAGTGTTTCATGGCAGATAAACACCTTAGCATATGAAGACATATTACATGATAAATGGGTTCTGGGCCCAAATAAGTCATAGAAATTAAGTTTATCTCTTTATTGCTAATACCCTTTAAACAGTATAAAGTAAGCAGTGTTTTGCAAATTTAGATTGTCACAAAATCCATCCCCCTTACTTCTCTCATCTCCTAGATTTCATGTTCTATGGAACCTACTTTGAGAACCAAGGAAATAATGTTGCTCGGACATCTCTAGGTAGGTGAAAGTGTTGAGTCCTGTAAGTCAGAGCTATTTTATTTCTTCCCATCGCCTAGACCAAGACCTGGCACACAGTCGATGCTCAGAAAATGTTTGTTGCCTGTGGACTGGGATGTCATGCATTCAACTGAGGACACAAGAGCTTGGGGTGGGTGAAGCCATGTAACCCTGACATGCCAGTACTGCAGGTGACTTTGAGATGGGGAGGGTGCTGACTTGCCTGAAAATGATATGGCAAATGATGAGGTTTCACACCCTTCTTTTTCACACCCTGTAACCATCCCTTTGAACAGTGCCCTCCTTGGCCTCACACCCTGTTTTGATCCCACCTTCCCAGAGTCCACTTCCATAGGATTTGGCTGTCAGATTCTGTTCACCAAAATGCTAAGCTGATGAGACTTTGTCTTGCTCAGTGGTATTTGCTTACATTGTTCCTGCTAACACCCTTCTGGACTCAAAGGAGAGCAACTTGAGTGGCAGAAGGCCAGGTGGCAGGGCTTACTTTGAAAAGTAGGATTTTGTCCCACCTCTCAACTCCCTATCGCATTTTTCACTCTATCTACTGTAAGTCTGGCCTTGATCATGTATGAAAGCCAAATGTTCTCTCCCTCACCTAAAAGGACCTCATGGGTCAGCATTCAGAAAAGAAGAGGATGAGGCTGTTGGCCTTGAAACATCAAGGAAAAAAAGCCCAAATTCAACTTACAACTATGCAATAGTGGAGGGAAAAAGATGGCAATCAGAAGTCAAATCCAGCTGCCATGGAGATTTAAAAAGTCTGTCTTGAAGAATATTTTTCAGTGTAACTTTGATTTTTTTACTTCTGAGAGATGGTTTCTTTTCTCAAATTGATTATTTATTATAGGATGATACAATTCCACGAGTCTACAAAATGAATCTCTTCCTTTTCCACTATCCTTTTTCTCATCTAAAACGGGGGAAAGTCAGGAAATGCCAGTCAGGAAATTTTGCACTTGAGCCAATGTGAATTGCTAGTGAGTCTAGCGAAGGGACCATCATCTACACCTCTGCTCCAAGCCAGTGGAGGTGGGGCCCAAGGGGACTCTCACTTATGGTCCTTTGCAACTACAAAGAAGAGTCATCCTTTTGGCTCTGTCCTGGTCTAATATGCTACTACACCTGGAACAGCAGGCATGAGCTAAGGATTTAGAAACAGCAGAAGCCTCTTCATTGAGCACATAGATGAGGACACAGAGCCAGGCTTTGTGCTTCACTGCTATGAGATAAATAAAGATGATAAGCAGTCTTATCACTTAAGGTCAGGTTCTACCTTCAAGTGAATTCAGTCTGAGCAGACTTTGCCCCCAAATGAATTAATGAACATCTT